>CADWAF010004185.1:0-37952 GCA_902984215.1 Willaertia magna | reverse complement strand
TTAATTAATCCTTTAGATAAAAATGAAAATAATAATTGGATTGAAATTGGTAAATTAACAAATAGAAATAGAAGTATATTTAATTCTATACCAATTGGTTTCTTTATTTCTTCAATTCACACATCTTCTACTCAAAAACAACAACCTGTAACTCAATTAACTTTGTATTTAAGAAAGAATAGTGATGTTTAATAAATAATAGTATGTAACACTTTATTTATTGTAATGTGTGAAATCTTAATAAATCAAAAGTCAGTCAAGATAAGTGAAAAACATTTAAAAAAAAATGGAACATTTCTTAACACCAGACATTCTCTCAACAATTGGTGAATATTTAAATAACGTTAAAGATTATATCCATTTATTTCAGATCAATAAATTTGTTTATAACAACATTTTAAATGATAATGAGACTATTTTACGAAATGAAATATTTAAAAAAGAAGTTATAATTTGTTTAAATGAAAAACTACCATCTTATTTATTTAAATTACAAAATTTAAATATTACACAAGAAAATAATGATTTTAATTTATTAAATAAATTTAAATATTTAAAATATTTAGAAATTCAAAAATTACCAAAAGATTTTATTTTTCCTAATTTATCATTATTAGAAGAATTGAAAATAAAAAATAGTAATTTACAACAAAGTACTTTAGTTAATTTACAACAAAAATTAAAAATTTTAAATATAGCACGTTGTACAATTAAAGATGATTGTTTAAATTACTTAAATAATTTACAAGAATTAATTGTTGTAGGTCCTACTGACATTTCAGGTGAATGTTTACAAAACTTTAAGAAATTAATTAAATTACATTTTGAACATTCTATTAAAGAAGATGACTTTACAAAAAATATTGAAAATATCATTAATTTAAAACATTTAACAATTCACAATTATTATCCCAATTATAATTCAAATTTTTTAGAAAAATTAACCAATTTAGAATATTTATCTATTGATTTAGAAAATATTAATGAAGAAAATTTTAAAAATTTAACAAAATTAACAACATTGGACATTTCAGGAACTATTTTACCAGAAGAAAATAATTGTTTTACAAATTTAGTAAATTTAACAGAGTTAACTGTTGTCGATTGTATAAACTTTAATGGAAAGTGTTTATTAAATTTTACAAATTTAGAAAAATTAAATATTTCTAAAAATGAAAAATTAACAGATGACTCTTTTAAAAATTTAAAGAATTTAAGAAGATTATATATTCGTAACTGTCAAAATTTAAATGGTGAATGCTTTCAATATTTAAATAAATTAGAAGATCTACACTTTACAGATTTAAATATTTCAGATAAACATTTACAAAATTTAACTAATTTGAAGTATTTGTCATTCACTCAATGCCCTTCAATTTCTGGTGAATTTTTATTAAATTTAACAAATTTAGAAAGATTTTTTATTGACACAATAAGTACAAATAATGTAAAAGATGAATATTTAATTAATTTAAAACAATTGAAGACTTTACAATTAAATAATTGTGATAGTGTTATTGGTACTTGTTTATTAAATCTACCAACTTTAACAGAATTATATTTATATGATTCACCAAATTTCAAAGATGACCATTTACAAAATTTATACAATTTAACACAATTAAACATTGTATTTTGTCCAAACATAACTGGAAAATGTTTTAAAAAATTAATTAATTTAAAGGAATTATTACTGCATTATTGTAACAATATAAAGGAGGAATATTTAGAGCCATTAGTAAATCTTAATCTAGTTGATATTTATAGTAGCCCACAATTATTAAAAAAGGGAGATTATTTATTAAATATGGATAAATTAAATAGACTTAAATTGCGTAATTTAAATTTAAAAACAAAGAAAGAAGTCTCCACCCTAGCAGCCAAAAGCTCCATAACCAGACGAACAAAATTTGTAATGGACAACTTCGGGGATATTCATAAATATTTCCAAACGTGTTTAGATGGACCAATTAGAACACTTAAAAAATTCAAAACGATATTGTTGCATAACAATGGATCAAACTACCACAGTGGAAGGAGATAATCTTCCTTTCCTAAAGACAACCGATATACAAGTTGATTGTTGGCTAATAATAAATGGATATATAGTAGATTTCACAGGGTTCGGATATGGACATCCTGGTGGACCAAGTTGGTTAAATGAATATAAACATAGAGATGCTTCAGAGAAGTTTAATTATTTCCATAAATCTGATTATGCAAAACAAAAGATGAAGGGTATGGCAATAGGAAGAGTGCAACTTGAAGAAGACAAAGCAATATTATAATAATTGTAATTTTATAAATTAGTTAAAAATTAAATTGTAGAAATGTTTATAAAACTGAGTTTGATTTTTGTTTAAAAAGAAAGGGATTTCTATCAATTTTTAAAGGCGCTCAATTTGAAGTCTGCGATAGCTTCAATTTATTTTTAAAACTGAAAACGTGTTCGTTTACTTCAGGCCTAATAGAAAAAAAAATTTCATTTTCTAGATAGAACCATCCTTCTAACAAACACCATTCAGTAGGCTTGGTGCTTTCTTCATTTTCAAATAGACATGAATAACAGAAACAATCAAACATTTGGATCTCTTTCATCGGATCCTATCAATGAATTCGATTTTTTGCTTCAAGATGATGAAAATAATAATAATCTTGAAGATTATTTTAATCCTGTAGATTTGCCAATAGGTGGTGACCATTCCCCTTTGGAGAGTAGTGGAAGTGAAGGAAATAATGTAAATAACAATACTAACATGATGAATCAATTTAACTTTGACAGTACCAATGTAATGTTCCAACAACAACCTTTCGCTTCTAATGTTCAATTCCCATACGGTCCTTTTGCTCTTTACTATGATTCGCTCTCAAATACTATTAACCCTGTTGGTAGTAATACTTCCGTAGCACCATTTGGTGGATTTAATATCCCAATGAACGTATTCGGAACTGTGCCTGTACAACAAACTAATGTGTCTGCACCTGTGGCTGTTGTTGTTTCACCTTACTCCAGTAATACTAGCCACTCACCAACAAATAACAGTAACACTGTTGTTATAGACAATAAGGCAACATTGAAGAATGATGATAAGAGTAACAGTTCAACTATTTCTGTTAGTAGCCCATCTAATAATAGTATTGCTTTAACAAGTTCTGAAGATGAAACTACAAAACAAAAGAAGAAAAAGAAGAAGACAACAAAGGAAACACCATCTTCAGTTAAAGTCGCAAATTCATCATCTGATGAAGAAAGACAAAGAAAGAAATCAGTCAAAAGAAGAAAACAAGATGAAATTGAATCTGATAATCTACGTTTAAATGATTTAATTAATAAACCAAATAACGAATTAACAAAAGAACAACGTGAAGAAAAGAAACGTTTACGAAATAGACAAACAGCAAAACTTTCAAGAGAAAAAAAGAAGAAAGAACTTGAAGAATTAAGAGAAAAGAACGAAGAGTTAGAAGAGAAAGAAAGAAATACTAGAGAAAAATATGAAAAACTTAAAGAAAAATACAGTAATCTTGAAGGTAAATATAATAAGGTAGTTAAGGAGAATGAAATGCTTAGAAATAAATTATTAGAACAACCGTCATGTACTTTAGATATACAAAGTGATGCCTTTTTAAATGACACTTTAATGATGGGTGAAGATAATGAATTTGCTCAAATAAGTGACAACACAATTTCAACTGTCACAACTAATAATAATAGAAGATCAATATTTTCATTGGCATTGTTTATTGGTTTCTTTATGGTTATGGGCGCATTGGTATACTTTACTGGAGGAGAATACAGAACTTTATTCTTTTCTAATCAATACAATAATAACAATATTCCTCAACAACCAATTCAAACAAGAACTATGGGAAGAGTTTTACAATCATTTAATCAATCTGTTGAAAATAATACTAGTGTTAATAGACAAAATAATAGAGAAGTAATTATTAAACAAAAGAGAAATTATAGTGAAAAAGAAGATACACCATTAATTGAAAAAGAAAGTGAAAATATTATTACTGATAATAATTCTGTGGATGATTTAAATCATTTTGGTTTCCAATTTAATACTGATGGAATGGCTCATTATGATGTTTACTATCCACAACAAATGAAAAGACATTTCTCATTCCATAATACTCAATCAACAATTGATAAAACCAATAATGAAGAAGAAATTCATATTGGAAAGTATTACAGTAACAATTCTACAAAACATCCAATAGATAGTAATAATAAACAAATGATGGCAATATCTCCAGATGTTTTATCAAAGAGAGTAATATTAAAGAAACACAAATATGAAAAGGCAAGAGTCTATGTCCCAACAGAAACTGACGAATCAAAGAATGAATTACATTTATTCTGTCCTTATATTTATCCATTACTAGCTGATCCAAAAAAGAAGAATTTTGAATTCTCAGCAAAAGATTTTGACACAACTAAAACATCTGTAAAAATTCATATTCCAGTACAAATGTTAAATAACAAGACAAATACTAGAATTATTAGAATGGCTGAAATTAATGCAGATAACTTTAAATTATCTGAAGCATTCTATGAATTTAGTACAAGTAGTATTACTAATAAAGAAAGTACAACAACAAATGCAGCCAATGGTGGAAGTAGAACTGAGAGAATGATGTCACAATAACTATTGGCCATCCACCCCTTTGTAATTTATTATTTGTAAATACAAATTTATTTAAATAATTGTTCCTTTTCTTTCTTTTACAAGATGGATCTTGTCTGCAGTTCTTCCAATAATAATCTTTTATTAGAATGTTGTAATATTAAAAAAAAATGCTAACATTGACAGTTGAACCAGGCTATAGTATGGGTAATTTTAGGATAGGAATGCCCATTTCCGAAGCAATTCAATATTTAAAACATTATGTTGATCAAATGAATAAATTACCAAAATCATCTGAATTAGTTTATATTCATCAACCAAATAATAATAATTCATCATCTATTAATAAATTAAAAATAGATGATCCAACATTTAGTATTATTACAATAGATGATAATCAAATGAATAAAGTAGATATTTTATATAATGATAAAAATCCATTAAATAATGATATTTTAGTTAAAATAGTTGAAGAAGATATTATTTTATATTTTGAATCAAAAACTCAAAGATTAAAATTAATTCAAATTAATGATGTTACAAAAGTTAAATTATCTTATAGTGGTATTTATTTTAGTGGTCCAACAATTGATGCTAGTTTTGTAAAGTAAGTTATTAATTATAATAATGATATTAATAAATAAAAGTATTTATCAAGTATTTGGACCTACCTATCCAGGTGAATTTGATGATAAAACTAATAGTTATATATTAACCTATCCAGGATTAACATTTGTCTTTCCAATCCCTTCAACCTATATTAACCTTTATAAAAATAAAGATCAAATACCAATGGAATTCCCAAATAATACAACTCCAATAGCAACAACAATTTATTTATTTCATGGACATGATTTAAAAAAACCAAAATTACCACCAACAACATTAACTACTATTGTAAATAATAATATAAACGATGCTGAACAAAATATTGAAAAGAAAAAGAATCAAATGAAAAAGAAATTGTCAGAGGAAATTGATTTTTATTTTGAACCAATTGAAGTATTTTTAGGGAAATATATTTTATTTAAAAATAGAAATAAAAAAGTAAAGTTTGGATATTCAACACAAGATGTTTTAATGATTTTAGGTCCACCAGATAGAGTTTATTATAAAAGAAATGATAAATTAAAAATTCATGCAGTTGGTGCAGGTCAACAACAACAACAACAAGATGTAAACAACACTATTCATACATATGAATTAAAAAGTGTTGGAAATGATTATTTTTATAATTACTTTTCATTAGGTATTGATATAATGTTTCATGGTACTTTACATTGTGTACAGAAGATTATTTTACATACTAACTTTCCTGGAAGTGTAGATTTTAATAATTATGTAAAGTGTAATTTTATTTTAAATGTTAAAGAATTTACAAATAAGGAAGAGGATAATAAATATATTACACCAGATGATAAGTTTAATAATATACAAAATAATTATTTAAAAGATATTATTTGTAGTAAACCTATTGTAAATGATCATACAAAAGCAAATAATCCATTTGGTGGAACAAAATTTTATGCTTACAAAAATTGTATTTTTGAAATAATGACAAATAGTGATCATATTAATTCAATTACTTTATTTAGAGATAATTAATCATATTCCATTTCATCATTATCTTCACTATCATCAAAGTATTCACCATTAATATCATCTATTTCATATTCATCATCATCACTACTATCTCTTTCTTCAGGATATTCATAATTTGGATTATTTGAATCATTTGAATCTTCACTATCATATGATTCATTATCACTTGTATCATATTCTAATAAATAATTATTTTCTAACCATAATTGATCATCAAAACTTTCAAATCTTATTATTTCATCATCTTCCATGATATTATTAATTCTTTCATCTTCTGTTGTAGTTGTTTCAATTTTATAATAATCATATTCATATTCTTCATCATCAGTTAATTCTTTTGTTGCTTCTACTCCATATACTTCAGATAGTAATCCTTCATAAGGAGATATTAATTCTTTATTTTCTTCTTTTGTAATAAAACTTAATTCAATAATTTCATTATCTCCTTCTTTTCTCTTTTCATTAATTCTTAATAATCTCTTTTCTTTTAATTTCTTTTCGTGTTCTTTCATTCTTTCTCTTTTCATATTTTCATTATCTATTTTACTCTTTTCTTTTAAATTTGTTCTTTTTAATAATGTAAATTTATATAATGGTATTTGAATAGTATTTTCTTCTTCTACTTTTTTAACTTCTTTTACAATTTCTTTTAAAACTTTTTCTTCTTCTTTTTTTGGTAATGTTATTATTGAGTTATCAACTTTATTTTCTTTAATTATAATTTCATTATTTATTTCTTCTTTCTTTTGTGTAACAACTAATTGTTTTTGTAATTTATTTGTTAATTCATCTTCTATTTTAGTTTTTGTTTTCTTTATATTTTGTTGTTGAATTGATGGAATATAAAATGTTTCTAATGGTTCTTCTTGTCTCTTTCTTTTTATACAAAATATCTTTTCTTTCTTAATTTCTTCTTCTTCTTTAGGTATCTCTTCAATTAATGTTGTTGATTTATTATTTATTTTATTATTTGTAGATGGTGCTGCTTTTATTTTTCTTCTTGTTGGTTGTTTTTGTGGTAAAGAAAAGAGTGATGGTTGTGTATAATCTATATTTTGTTTATAATTAAGCCAAAAAGACATGTCATCTAATGTTAAACCTTTCGGAAAGTTTAATGGTACTGTTGTTGACTTGTTGGAATCATTATAACTTTCGCCCAGTCTTTCTTTATCTACTTCATCTATTTTCTCTAAAATTTTATTCATCTTCTCTTCAAAATTATTTTGTTGCATTTTTTTTTGTGAAATTTTAAATTGTAACAGTTAATTGAAGCAGTAGAAATTATAATTAATTGCATTTAAAGATTGTTGTTAAAATTAAGGAGCTTTATTTTCTTCTTCTTCTTCACTTTCTTGATGGAGGTCATTGGAATGCAGTACAATATTAAGTTGCCTTATCCATTCTTCTTTTTCTTCCTCGTTGGTTGCTTTCAGTGTAAACATTTTTCCATCTTTGTTTGTAATGGTGAAACAAAACTTATTTTCATCTCCCTTACTGTCAAAATCAAGTCTCCTTTCTACTTCCTCTTTAATGTATCTTTCCACTGTGGATTTTTCGTTTATTGGAATTTCTTTACGTGTGATGGATTTAAGTGTCTTGTAACAGCTCAAGAATGGAGTAGTACTGTGCAAAACAAACCATTTCTGTTTCCAAACCAATTTCTTTTGTTTTTTGTCTCTTTCCTTAATGAAAAGGTAACCACATTTCAACATTTCATTTTCTGGTGGTTGGGCTTCGTCATCTTCGTTGGACAAGGAATTACTCAAATGTTGTTGAAGTTTTTTAAATCCGCCTTTAAGTGGGACAACAACTTTCTTTTTGTGGGGTGAAGTAGTTGATTCCTTGTCAAAATCAGTAATTATATCCCTTGTTTCCAAGTCCAAGTAACTGCTGCACTTCTCAACAATTCTTTTTAAATTGTTTAATTCGTCCAATTTTACAGAGGAATTATGTTCCACTATTAAAGCGTCTAGTTCCTTTCTTATAATTCTATTTTGTTCTTCTATTATAAACATAAAGTCTCTCATTTGTTTGGGATAAATACCTAGCTTGCCTGAGGAATCTAAGTCATGATTTTCTGTTATTTCCTTTCTTGATTCTGTTTTAATTGACGGACTAAAGGCAAAGTTGAGAAGAGCAGATGAAATTTTATCATAATAATAATTCAGTTCTTTTTCCATAGTACCAATCATTTCAGACATGTCCTTTTTGTCCTTTTTAAGGTTGTTAATTTCTGCTAAAGCTAAATTTACAATATTAATTATTCGTTTAAACTCTGTCACTTTGCTTCTCTTTTCTTCGTTCTGAAGTAATTGAACTATTTTAGTTAAAGTTTCAGTGTTGAATTTTTCCTGTCTTGCTAGATTTTCGTAAAGTGTTTTGTTTGTAGTCTGTATTTTTTTGTGCTTTTCCTTGTATTCAGTTAGTCTGGCTGATAGAGCTGAAATTTGGTTTTCATGATTTATATTTTCTTTATGTTTATAGTTTTCTATTTCTGATTTTAGTCTATCCAATTCGTCCTCTTTTTCTGACAACAGTTCGTCTCTTTCCTCAATTTTTTTTAAGTAAAGTTCTTTTGTTTTTTCAATTTCTGAGCTGCTTGTGTTGTGGGTTCTTAAGGCGTTTAGCTCTGCCTCTAGTGCTGAGTTTCTTGCTTTTAACTCTACAATTTCTGCTTTGGCCAACGATAGTTGCTTTCTGAACTCAGAATCGCTGGCCTCAAGATTAACTTTAGGTTTGTTCTTTATGCATTTTGCTCCTGTACCAAACCTGAGTGTTGATGTAGTTTCTTCCTCATTAAAATTGCTTGGTGAGCAATTAACAAGAAGAGCTGTTCTGGAATTTCCACCGATTGCGTCTTGTAATAACTTTGTCAATTTGCTTTCCCGGTAAGGTATATGGGAACTCTTTAAATTTTAAGTTTAATTAGGGCCAACAAGTACTTACATTTTTGTCTGTTAAACAACTAATTACCTTGGATAAGGTGGCCAAGCTCTTGTTGATGTTCTTAGCCTCCTCTAATCTAACTCCAGTTGCTTCAGTTTTGGAAACTTTTTCACTTCCTGCAAGGTCAACAACGTTGAGTTTTGAATATATCTTCTGTGATTTTCTTGTGTCCAGTTGAGTAATCAACAAACTGAAAATTGTATGACTTCTACTACTATTTCTATTCATTTCTTTTAAAAGTTAGTTTAAATTGAATATCTATACTTACGAGTTTGCGAAATCTTTTTGTTTTTGTTTCCCATTTTTAGTAAGTTCAAAGCTTCTTGCTCAGAACCAACATAGATTTCTGTCAAATTTTCTACATAAAAAACCTTTTCATTAGTGTCCTCTTTTACAATTAGGTGACCTTTGGAGTCTGATACAATATTTAGATGTAACTCTTAGTACTCTACTTACGTTCTAGTAAATCAAAAACTTTCTCCATGTAAACTTCGTAAAAACAAACCTTCACCGTAAACTCTATATAATTAGGTGACTTGTCAATTGCCTCGAACAACAAATCTATAAGTCTAGGTGCTAAACCTCTTTGATCCTTAAATTCAGGAAGTTGGTAATTTATCTCAAATAACAGTACTTACCTTATTGGGGGTTGCTGGTTTTGTTGGACAATTCATCATTGAATAAGTTTTTCCAGATGAAGTTTGCCCGTACGATAAAAGAGTACAATTATATCCCTTAATTAAATCATCAATTGCCGGTCTTCCCAAAGCTTCAAAAATATCATCTTGAGATGTTAAGGTATTAAACATTCTATCAAAAGTAAAATACAATCCTTTATTTTTTAAATAAACAGTATCATTTCCTACAAACTCAATACAGTACTCCCCTCCTTTCTCTATTTCATACGGAAGTTGAGGTCTAAACCTGCAAATCACTTCAACTTTTTCTCTGTTCCTGTGGGTAGTTGTAAATGAGTTCATTTTTTACGAATTAAAATACAAAACTAGGCGATTGCTTAATGCAATTAACGTGTTACATGAAAATTATTATTGTTTGCTGGAAGTCTCTTCTTCTTTTAATTTCGAAAAGTATTTTTGGGCTATAAGTATTGTGGTTAGAATTAATTAATTAATTACAATAAATACTTACCATGACTTGCCACTTGTACTCTTGTTCTTGTTTTTACGTATTCTGTAGCTATTTGACTCCATTTTCCTTTGCCACATTCCCTTAGACCTTTTTCAAATTGCAAGCATTCCTCTTCTGTCCATGGACCATCGTTTATTCCAACATTAAAGTGGTCGTTTGATACAAACTTTAACTTTTTTGTTTTATCATCAACCAATAATGTTTTAAAATTGAATTTATAGGTTTCTACGGTGTTGTCTGATGCCTTTTTTCTCTTTTGACCTTGCTTCTTCGTTTTTATATTAGTTTTATCTTCTTTAACACCAGTTGGCACCACAAACTTAATTTGCTGTATAGGTATTGGTTGAGGGTCGTTGGCATGTACTGGTTTGCATGGGGGATGGTGGATGTCTGGATTGCTTTGGCGAGGGGTGTATGGTGGCAAATTTGGGGAATAAAGTGGCGTTATTGGCAGCTTATAGTTGCACGTTTGGAATGTATTATAGTAAGCATTACATGGGACATGGTAGTTATTATTGTGATGAGCGTACTGTGTGTTGTTGCATGTAATGTTGTTATGTTGTAGTATTGTGTTGCTGGACGAATCTCTTCCAAAACACGGTATTTCAAAGAGGTTTTTGTCTAAACTACTATTAATTAAATCGTTTACACTTGGCAACCTTGGAATTACTGTTTCAACTTGTTCTTCTTTTACAACCTTTTGTACATGTGTTTTATATTCTTCCCTATCGGTGATATTTAACACAGCATTGTTTTGGTTTGCTTTGTTTGACATGGCGTTTGGCAATAACAACATGAACTTTTTTTTCTTAGTATCCTGTCGAGCTTCTTTTTATTATTCTAGCATAACAAAGACCGACACTAAACTCTTTATTTAACTAGAGAAGTGTGTCGCATGACTCCATAAAGCAAAATTATGTACGAAAAATTGGGTAAGAGATGATGTTGGTTTCTAGCGCAAATATCCCTCTCACCTACATTCATTCCAAACACCTTCCAAAATATTATTCGTCTTCCTTTTTGTAAGGAAATGGTCTTTACTATAACCTTATCTTACGCCAAAATAAGAACAGAAAACGATTCCTTACTAAATTCTATTTCGTTGGAAAAAACAATTATAATTGTTAGTAATCAAGAGTTGCACAAAAACTTAAAAGTATTATAGAATTTAAGTACATCAGAAAGGATATTAGAAAGGATATTAGAAACCAGATATCAAAAATGTAATACAAGAATATCTGTACATTAATTAGGTGAATTGAAAGTGCAGGTTTCATCACCTTGACATGCGCGGATGCACGGTGTTTATCTCTGTTGACAGGGTTATCATTTCAAGAGGGAAGTGATAACGAAATACAGAGAATGCCAAATATAAAGATTTTAGCCCATCTTTGCACCGCATTTTATTTTTTAATTTTTTTCACACGCTCAATTTTGGTTTGAAAATATTATTTCTTATTTTTCAATAAAACAATATCGTTGAAATAGTCAAAGCCATAAGTATCTTTAGGTACCATTGCTCCTCCAAATAATGCAAGAATATCTTCTTTACCAATATATGCCATAGATGTCCACCGTTGTTCAGGTATATTTTCCTTAACTGAATTTTCATGAGATTTCTTTGTAATATTGGTCCATTTAAATTTAATATTTTTAACATTTTCTTCATCAAATATTAAGTTTAATTCAAATAATTCATTGCTAAATAACCATATACCTTCTTTAACGCAATGTCCACCATAAACATATACCTTACTATTGTTATCACTACAAGTTGGACAAAATCTTTTACTTGGAGGTTTATCACTATTTTCAACTGAAGAATTCACTTTAATCCAAACCCATTCCTCATCTGAAACAGGATTATTTGGTACTAAACAAACAAACAAGTCATTAAAATAGTCAGCTTGCATTGTAACATCACTCATTGCAATTCCACCAAATACTACTAATACTGTTTGTTTTCTAATAACATCACCCTCCCTTATATCTACCTGAATAATTGAAGGTTGACACCAACGTTTGGAAGGAATATCTCCAACAACTTTAGGTTTTTTCCATTGTTTTTGTTCAATATCAAATAAATATAATTCATTATAATAATTGTACTTGTAAGTAAATTGGTCAACTAATGTTTCACCACCAAAAAGTAAAGCATAATTATTATTTTCATTTTGGAAAGAAACCATTCCTCCCAATCTTGCTGAAGGTATATCAGAATTATTTTTATATTTAATTTCATTCCATTCTTTAGTGTCAACATTAAATTCAAACATATTATTATAATATTTCCATTGTAAAGTATCTTTATCTTGTGCGTGTCCACCAAAAATTAAAACTGATCTACTTCCAGGAATATGAAATAAAGGTGCGAATCTTCTTTCTGGAATATTTCCTTTTGGATTACAAGCTAACCATTGTTTTGTCTTTAAATCAAATAGATGAATATCATTTAAATAAATGCAAGAATTATTTGTTTCGGTATCAAAATAATCACCTCCAAACATACATAAACAACCTTCTTCATTATTTTCAACCTCTTGATTTGGAGGAACATAACATAGTGAAGCTACTCTCGGAAGAGGTGCATTTTGCAGTCCTTTAAACTTTTCCCAGCCGAAAGACATTTTTATTTTCAAAATTAATAAATTTAAAAAAAATATGTTAAATTAATGTTGCAATGAATGACAATGATTCAGACTATGAAGATCAATTAGTGTTCAATTTAACTCGCGTGTGTGAAGTACTGAACGAATGGTGTACGGAAAATAAAAGTTGTGTATCGGAAAGTGATGAATTATTTATTTCTAGTGGTATTTCTTTTAAAAAACCAAACGTTATCCTTAACTATATAATTAATGATAATATCACTGAATTAATAGTAGAAAATACTGACTTATCAAATTTATATGAATTAAAATTTTATCTAAATGAATGTCATATTATTGATATATCTATTACATTAGATGATAATTTTGAAGAAAACATTAGCTTAAATGGAAGTGATATTTCATTTAACCAATCAATTAGTGACATTCCTTATAAATTTAATGAATTTTCCAATGTTTTAAAAGTGAAGAAAATATCTATTGTTGAAAGAAATAATTCACTTATTTTACAGAACTCTGACATTTCAAAAATACTAGAAAGTGATGAGGAAAACATTATCACTACCATATTAATACCAGTACTCCTTTCTTCTAAAAATTTGAACAATAAGAACGCTAATGAAAATTGTCACATATTTTATATCTTTATTACAAAATCAAAAGATAGTAAGGATTTAATAACACATACAACTAATGAATTATTTTTATTTTCCAACGAAATAAAATATGGATTACTTTCAGAATTAAAATCTTTTGTAAAGAAAAAGGAAAAGAAGAATTTATTACAATTTCATTGGAATGATACCAACACATCAAATATAGAAAAATTTGAACATTTATTATGTAATGAATTCAAGTATCTATCAACAAATCTTGTAAAGAGCGAAACTAAGGAGATATTAATTCAAATTATTTTATCTAAATTAAATGAGGGAATATCAACCACTCCATTAGGTCCATTTCCAATGTGCAGATTGCACTACAAAAACATTGAATATGTATTGACATTATTTTCTTATTTTGAAAAACATGATACGATTGAGATCAATTGTAATTTACCTAAAGAACTTCAAAAATTGAATATTGTAGAAAAGAATTCTAATGAAGAGGAATTAACATATTTAAGTATATCATCTTTAAATAATGAAATGGATTTAATTCCTCTAAATTTATCAACAGTATTTGAATTTATTAAGGAAAATAATGAAATTTGTAAATATAACGTAATATTTAATTTATTCGATACTTTTGTAAACAATTGTAAATTGAATAATCAACACTCATTTAAATGGGAAGCTGAAAAAGTTATATCAGAAAAAGATGTTTTTGGTTTCAATCTATTGGAACATTTTCTTGCCCGTGGACTAGTTGAAGAAAGTATTTATTTAATTAATGATGTTGGATATTGCCCAGAGGAAAAAGACAACCTTGAAAAAGATTCATTCTTTTGGGCATCTACTCTAACAGAGAGTAAAGAAATTGACTTTGATTCTTTATTAAATTGTTGGAGTGATAATTGTGTTAAAGTGGCAAGTAAAATGCTTAACACAGATAATAATTTTTCTACAAAATTACAGATTATTCTAAATAAGTTTTATATAACCAACAATACTATTACCATAGATAATATAAATGATGAACTATGTAAGACTATACAAAATCATTTAATATCTAATTGTTGGATAACTTCTCTACTTTACCCTTGCCTTAATATTGACGAAACTAAGGATATTACTTTTTGTGATTTGAATATCTTGGTTAGAGAAGATTTTTATGTAATTTTAATGTTAGGAAATTGTAAAATAGAATGGAAAGAAAATAATTTAATTACTATTACTAATATATCCTGTAACGATTTGAATTGTTTTAAAATAATACCAGTGTACACTTTTACAAATGATAATTTTAAGAGTGTTATACATCAAATGTCTGAAATTATTTGTAATTGGAATGGTAAAATGATATTTAATCGTACTAATTGTAACGATTGTCACTTTTGCATTATCATACTCAAAAGATTGAATCTTTGGTTTTCCCTAAATTTCGAAGTACGTAAAATACTTACTCAAATATGCTGCAACAAAACACAAAGATTATCCTTACCAAAACTTGGTCTTCTCTCAGAAATACCAATGGTTAAATTAAATAGTAATTGTATAGATTTTCTTAAAAGAGAACCACATCATATTAGTGGAGAAGAATTGAAGGAAATGATTAGAAATATTAAATTGGATATCAACACAAACGTTGTGAACTATGCCCCTTCCTTTTTGGACAACTTACTATTTGAAACAGATGAATACCACTTTATTGCAGAAGGAGGTTTCGCAAGAATTTATAAATGTTATGATAAAAGAGTAGGTAATTGGAAAGTATTGAAAATAGTGTCAAGTACTGTAGAGAAAAATCTGGAGCTAAATGCTTGTTTAATGATGAAAAATATTGTTAGCGAATTTATTGTTCCAATAGAAGAATTTATTGTCAAAGATGACGAATTATATATTTTAATGCCCTTTTATCCACTAGGAGATTTAAAAACACTTTTGAATAATAGTAGTTCAATATCCATTTCAATAATTAATCAAATTTTAGAACAGCTAACTATAGCTCTAAAAACTCTTCACAACAACAATATAATTCATAGAGATATTAAGCTAGAAAATATCTTTGTTAAGGATTTTAATAATTCTATTATTCATACTTTATTAGGTGATTTGGGATGTGGCAAACTAATATCTGATAGTAGTAGTGATATGGAAGATTTATTATTTGGAAGTCAAAGATATTTGGCACCAGAAGTTTTGGAAGGAAATCGTTGGTCTTTGAAATCAGATTTGTGGAGTTTGGGAATTTGTATTTATCAACTAATAACAAGAGAATTGCTTGTCACAAGCGAGGACTTTATTCACATTCCCCAAAGAAAACTTTTGTTTGAAAAATTAATTGATGTTCCCTCCACATTACTAAGATCACTCCATAAGCTGTTGGAAATAGATGAAAACAAAAGGACGCTTGTCAATGAATTATGAATTCACAAAAAAATTTGCTTCAATAAAACCCGGTTTTTTTGGCCTTAAAAAATGAACTACCCTAAGCCAAATAATGGAAACAACAATGGTGGTAGTCATTTACACGAAGCCTATCTTCCAAACAATGATATGCAACAATCAACTAATAGTAGACCACTTCCTCCTCCATCTCACTTTGTTTTACCTCCACCTCCTACCAATTTGATGGTAAACCCACCTCCGAATCATCGCATGAACTATCATCCTTCACAGCATTATCCACATCCGCCAAATCACCCTATTAATTATCATCCTGGTTATCTACCCAATGTTTATCATCATCCTCCAAGTCATTCTATTCATCATACCCCTCCTCCAATGTATTATCATCTTCCTCCAACACATTCCATACCATCCCCTTACAGCAATGTTTCTTCACCACCAACTATTCCCAGTGCTATCAGTAGCAATGAAAGATCTACCCCTGTTAATAATCATCCCCAACAATTGAATAGACCCATCCCGAACAATTACCCTTCTCCAACCCTGAACGTAAATGCAAGTCCTTACAGACAACAACCAAACAACACAAACAAGCAACAGTTTGAAAACAACTCTCCAGTCAAGCCTCTTTCATCTCCTACCACCAAACCTTATTCGGAAAATAAAGCCAGTATTCTTCCAATAGGTATTAACCCCAATAATAAGAATAATCATGGAACTAAATTACTTAATAATATTCCTAATGTAGAAGTTAAAACAACCCCAACAACAATTAACAAAGGAACAGCATTCCATCAATATAATCCTAATGCCAACAAAAAGAAAGCAAAGAAAACAGTAAACAGTATTATCCAACAACAAAATTCTGGAAATAATTCTCAACAAAGTATATCAACATTGTTACCTTCAAGGAATGTCAATAATAATGTTTTAGAACCAATACAACCTAGATCTCAACAGCCTTCTCCAAAAGTAATCCCTACTCCTAAGCCTATTCAATTGACAAAGTATACTCCATTAATATTTGATTCTCTTGTAAGGGAACTAATTACAGAAACTTGCTTGGATTTTATAAAGGAAGAAAAACGCAAACCAAAAGAAACTCAAACTATAGAACCTACGGAGAGTGTTGGAACAATAAATAATAAATTGAGCCTTAAAGATGAGGTTGAGGTTTTCGGGAGAGAAAACACCAAAAAGAAATCCAATAAGAAGAGTTCTACTGAAATTGAGGAAACTCATTTAACTTGTGACCATTGTTCTCGTAAGATAGCTAACACAACATATGCCACCCATTTACAACGTTGCATGAATGGAAGAGGCTCTAGAACTAGTTCATTAAATACTAGAAGTACTAGAAGCAGAAACTCAGGTGGTAAAAACAATAAAAGAAGCAAAGAATATGAATACGAGGAGGAAGAATATCAATTCTCTGGAGATGACGACGACGAATATAGACCTCAAGAAAACGATGATGAAGAATCAGGGTCAGAATATGAAGAGCAAAGCGTTCAATCTAAAAGAAAAAAGCCTGCAAAAAAGACAGTGAATAATAGTTCTAACAATGGGAATGACAAGAAGAAATCACCAAGTAGATCTAGATCTAAAAAGACAACTCCAACAAAAAGGAGGAAATCAAGTACACCAAGTGATAATGAGAACGTTCGTTCTTATGAAAATTTAGATTTAGACTATTCGCCTTATAAAACCTCATTGAAAGAACAAGAAGAAAGGAGGCAATTTGAAAAAGAAGTTTATGACTTAGAAGAGATAAATTTACTCCCTTCTTCTAGCAGTGAGAGTGAGGAAGAGCCATTCGAAAAAGTTTTAATTTTAAGTGACGGTTTATCTACAAATTCAGATTCTTCATCTGATAAACTTTTGGTCTACTTAAGTGATGATGAGGAATGATAGATTTTAATTTTATAATAATACAACGTTATTAATGTTTTATGATGTGCAAACTTTACTCTTCAATTAGTTCAATATGCCTTATTTTAGTGTTACGATTACACTTAATGCCCTTTTTGTTTCCTATGTATGGAAAATTCCTTATCCTTAACAATTTTTTTTCCTCCTGTCCTAGATCAACCGCACGCGACGCATGATAGAATTGATGGACTAACAAACATCATTACCCTTTAGATGACCACAATAAAAACATGGAAGTTAAATTTATTTACCGTCAATTCAAAAAAAAAACTGCAGAATGAATACTGGTAACAATACCACTACTGTTGCAATTGGCTTAACCGCCTCAATACCTAACGATATGAATAATGTTGAGGGGAAACCGTCAATGCTTCAACGAAGCAAAAAGAATTTTAGTTTTTTAACATCACAAAGGCAAAGAGAGTCATTAGCTAAGTCAATCATTTCAAAATCATCTAAGGCAGCAAGCAAGTTGCAAGTACAAAAGAAAGTTAGAGTTCATTTAAAGTTTGAAGGCAGAATTGCTCAAATCTTGAAAGAATTACATTCAAGCAAATCTGAACATAATGCACTACTAGTACAAAGGGCAATACAAATTGGTATTAAGAATAACTTTAATTATCAACAATATGAGTCAATATTCAATTCATTATTAGTTGTAACTAAATTATTAACAACTGATCATAACACATTAAATCCAAACATGAATGCTTAAGAGAGGCGAGTAATTCACTAGTCCCACACAAAAACCAAAACAACAACAAACCTAAGAACAAATAAAATCTAATTTTAAAAATTAACGTATTTTGCTTTTAAATTCGAAATGATTATCTTAAGAAATGATACATCAACTTAGGTGAGGTATTAAACCTTGCAAGGTGAAAAGTTCTTTGCACAGTTGCAAAAAAATGGTTCTGTATACTTCTAGTAGTGAAAGTACTTCATTTCCTGATAGATTTAATTCTAGAGATGAAATGTTAGATTTCTTTTTAAATAATATTCAACAAGTTGAAGATATCCCGAAAAGAATAATTACAGGTAATGAGCCAGCTGTTTATGTAACACAAGCAGAGTTTGCAGCCATTCCTAAATCTAATCCACATCACATTCAATTTTTAGGTTCAGAAGATGCCACTACTTGTACTATTCTTATATTTGAAACAGTTAACTATTTTGCTTGTGTTCATTTAGATGGACATGAAGGTCAACTTGAATTGTTACACTCAAAATTAAAATCACTTTCTACAAATAATAATGAAACAATTAAAATACATATGATTGGATCTTATATTGATGAAGAAAATACAAGTAAAAAGAATTTAATTCAATTATTAAATTTTTTACATTTTAAGTGCAATTTTAAATTTCATTTTGGAACTGTTTTAGTTTACAATAAAAATACAGAACAAACAACTAAATTAATTAAAAACGATGAATACAATGATAATTATGAAATAGATGAAGAAGAAGAAGAAGAATATGAAATGACTGTAAACATTCCAAAATGTATTAATTTAACAATAGATCTAACTACAAGTAAACTATACAATGCATTATTTAAAGAAAATAAAGGACCTGAACATATTGTAAGATCAATCGTTAGTTTCATGGGTGATTATCCATTATATACAACTTATAATGAAAAGGAAGATATTTATTTAATTGGTCCAACAGATTATCAACCATATAATTATAGAATTTTAAGAAAAGATTATATTGGTTCTTATTTAAATTTACCTGATTATTTTATTTTAAATAATTTTTCAACAAGTCCATTTGCTGAACCAGAACATTTTGTTGAAGATATGAAAAGAAAATTTAAATTTATGTTAGAAATGGGAGATGATAAAAGTTATTTTAAAAATGGTTTAAAGATTTATAAAAGAAAAGATAAAACAAATGAATGGATATCAAAAGAATAATGTATTAATATGGTAGTGAATAAATATAATCACTTTTAAAAAAATGAAAAGAAAAGAGACAAGTGATAGGGAGCAACAAAAAGATGATGATATTGTGATGAAGAAGAATAAATTAATGGTTGATCAATCACAAAATAATAATTTTTCTCAATTACCTGAAGAAATAATAAAACATATTTTAGATTATGAGATAATTAGTTTCTATAAAAATCATCCATTTTCACAAGTTTCAAAATTTACAAGAGATTGTTGGTTAGACCATCCATCTTCTATTCTTTATCTTCAAACAAAACAATTAAGAGAATTATTAGGTCCTGTAAATAAATTAAATGTTTATTACGTTACAGATCTACTACAATCATTAAGGTATAAATTAGATATATTAGAAGCTCCTTATAAGAAAGAAAAACAAAGATTAGAACAATTAAAAAAAGATGAAAAGAATAAAATAGAATTAATAAATAATGTTTTACCAATGATAGATTTAGAAGATGATGAAATGGAGGAAATGGAAAGAATATTAAATAATTTTGCAACAAATATCAATTTAACAAATGAAATTATTTACAATAATGATACACTTTGGTACTATATTTATACAAATCAATTTAATTTACATTTCTTTACTTTTTCATATTCATTTAGTGTTGATGAGGAAGAATGTGGACCTGATCCAGAATTAATTATGCCACAAAAAGATAGTGATTGGAAGATAATTAAAGAATATTGTAAAAGTAATTTTGACACTAGTAGATTGAAAAGTATGTTTGAAAAGTTTTTAAAATATGAAGATGATTCATTGGAATATGAAAAGGTTAATAATTAAATTTATTTACATTTTAGATTGTTGTTGTTGTTGTTGACTTGCTGTTCCACCAGTAATTTGACCTTTGAAATCCTTTAATGTGTCAAATGCTTGGTCCATCATTCCTTGAACTGGATGTACATATTTAGCTCCAATTTGTGGTGCTAGGGGGTGCGGGTGAGTTGGAGCAATCGATTTTGCGTATTTAATATTGTTGCCCAAGTTGACTAATTCAGTTGAAGTTAATTTTAAACGTAAATTAGGGAAAAGAACAGTTTCTTCTAATTTCATGTGATCTTCAACGTTGTCCCTTAATTTCTTAACATCCCTGTCAAAAAGTTCAATTACTTGAGGGTTGCCGTTAGGACCAGCTCTGTCCATAAAGTATTCAAGGAAATACATTAATTCTTTGTGGATTTGCTCATCTTGTTTGTGGCCTTCATAAATCATATTATCCATGCCTAATCTGTCAGTGATTAATGGATAAACATATTGCTCTTCTGCTGAATTGTGTCTTACTAATTCCCTGATAATATCCCTTAAGATTTGAAGTTTGGCAGTTCTATCACTAGTGTTAAAATAATTTTGAAACCATCCTCTTACTTCATTGTGGTCCTTTTCTAACATTGAAACACCATCATTTTCCATAGACATTTTGTTGTTTTCTTTTTGTTGTTAAGTAACCGACTTGATTCCAAAGAGAATTAAATACTGAGTGGACAATGACTTTATTTAGCAACCATCTTAAATTGTAAACTATAATAATAAACAAATATTAATAATATTTAAAATAAGTATTATCACTTGAATTATACAATAAAGTAAATGATTCAATTTAAAAAAGTTAATTAACAAATAAATTATTTATATAAATTACAAAAAGCACAATTATTGATTTCCGAATTCTTTAGCTAATTTGTGTTGAGATGAAGCAAAATCGAATAAAGTTTTAGTAAGAGGTAATGGACGTCTTAAACTCTTAAAGGTATCATTCAAATTATTACATGCAGTATCAATTTGAGTTTGGAAGTTACCTTCAGCCTTTCTTAAAACTTTAACAACATTTTCAGCCCATTGATCACCAGAATCAACAGTTTCACCATGTTCTCTTGAAGTATTTAATTGAACATTACCATTTTCATAATAGTGAACGTTAACCTTCATTATGCCGGAAACCTTTGCTTTACCTTCTTCTTGTAAAGAAACACGATAAACAGATCTCCATCTACCACTCCAAAAGTTCTTTTCATTGAATTTACTTGCAGTAATACAAACAATTAATTCACCTTTTTGATCATCTTTTAAAGCTGGGAAAACATTTGCAATACCTCCAGAGAGATAATGTTCTTCAATATACTTTTGTACAGCCTTTTCTAATTGATCTCTCTTTTGTTTAAGTTCGGAATCTATTGGATTAGGATTTGGATTTGCTGATTTAACAACTCCTTTAACATGATCAACTTCTAATAATTCATCACCTGCTGGATCTAAGTAAACTGATTGTTCCATTTCATTGTATTTAGAAAGAATAACCTTATAGTTTTTTTCAGGTACTTCTACTGGGATTAATTGTTCAATATTATAAGTACGGAAAATATCATATGCTCCAGTATTTATTAAATCATCATTACTAACTAACTCTCTAACATCATGGAGAACATCTTCAAATTGTCCTGGAGGGGAACTTAAAAGAAAATGACGAACAATACGTAATATATCTTCAGTAGATAATTCAGACATGATGATGTTGTGAAAAAGATAGAGAGATAGAGATTTTTAGGCTTTTTTTTATTTTTTAATTTTTTTAAAAAAATAAATTGGTAAAATCTAAGGTATGATTTGTTGATGTCGTCGACAACTTGTCCACCTTAATCTGATACTGACAATAAGAATACATAGTTGCAACTATCACTTAAAGTATTTCTAATAATAAAAACAATACGATAAACAGAATAGATTTTTATTGCTTTCCCTTCTTGTTTATACATCTCTCTTTATTATTTGTTATTACTAATAATCAAAGGCTAGCGGTGTAAGTAGCTCAATGCTCAACTTTTTTGACGAAGAAAAATTTGAAGTAAAAAATGGGTAAAAAACAATTTATTGATAAAAAGAATAGTATTTCCTTTAAATTGATACCTGGTGAAGATGGGAAATCCGTACAATGGGTTCCTATGAAAAAGGGTAGAACTCAACAAGCTAAAGAATTATTTAATGAATTTAAACAAACTTTAGGAAGTTCTATTAGTTTAAATGAAAGAGAGAAAAAAACTATGTCCGGACTTGAAAGATTAATGGATATTCAAAGAAAAGGAGGTATAACTGAAGAAGATGATGATATTTATTTTGATGAAGAGGAAGAAGAATTTGAACGAGATGAAACCGAAGAAGAAAAAAAGGAAAGATTACACAGAACTTGTAATGGTTACTTTCCTGATGACGGATATGATTACTCAAAACATATTAGAGGTTTGAGTGGTAAAAACTTTATGAGTGCTTTCTCAGAAGATGTTTTACAACCTCCAAAAGAACTTTTTGAATCAAACGATAAAGAAGATGTAGAATTTGAAGAATTTGAAGAAGATGAGGAAGAAGAGGAAGAAGAAAAAGTAGTAAAAAAGAAAGAAATTCAATCTAATGAACTAGAGGAAGAAGAACCTATTGAATTAAATAATGAAGAACTCCCAGCACCTTTCTTGTTAAAGCCTGATTTTAAGGCTTATGGTGTTGAGAAATATGGAAAAATAGATGAAGAAATATCAAGAGTTATTGAGGAAGAGGATGCGAAAGAAGTTGATGAAGAAGAATATGGCGAAGATTATGATGAATTTTTTGATAACATAGTTCAAGAATTTGTGATGGAACGCGCAGAAGAAGAAGTCAATGAGGAAGAAGAAGAGGAAGAATTGACAAAAGAAAAATACAATAAACATGTAGATTTTATTGAATCCATGTTTGGAGATAAAAAGAAATCTAAACCTATAGATGAAGAAGTTTTAGATATTATTGATGAAGATGAAGAATGGGAAGAAGAAGAGGAAGAAGAAATTCCAAAGAAACCTATAAAGAAATCAGTCGCATTTAATAACAACAAACCAGTTCCAAAACAACAAGTTCCTAGTAAGAAACAACAAATTGTAATAGAAGAAGAGGACGATGATGATGATTGGGAAGAAGAAGAAGAGGAAGTAAAGCCACAACCAAAGAAGTCAATTCTTAAAACAAATAATAATAATTTCCTTCCAAAAGATATAAAGAAGAATATAAAGTTT
This sequence comes from Willaertia magna, assembly GCA_902984215.1. NCBI lineage: Eukaryota > Heterolobosea > Eutetramitea > Acrasida > Naegleriidae > Willaertia > Willaertia magna. Next base: position 14,070 of record CADWAF010004185.1, on the reverse strand, counting down.
TCTGAAGAAGAAATTTTAAAGATAATAGAGGACGATGAGGATGGAGATTGGGAAGATGAAGATGATGAAGAAATTGAGGAAGTAGATCCAAAAGAAGCTAAAAAAGCATTTGATGAGAAGTTTGAAACATTATTTAAGACAGCATATAGCGACGATCAAATTGGTGAGTTAGATGATAATGATCCAAGATTTAAGAATAGAAAGAAGATTGATATTCATCAAATGAATGATTTATTAGAAGAATTCTTCACACACCAAAGAAAACAATTTGGAGCAGGTGAATTTAAAAAGTCTAATGAAATAACAGATGAAGAATTACAAAAAATTCAAGCAGAATTACCTGAAGGTGTTGTTGTATTTAGAAAAGACGATTTAGATAAACAATATGAATTAACGCCTGAAGAAAGAGTAAAGAGGTCTTTTGCTATTTTAGAGAAATTAGAGAAAGAAGAAGAAAATGGTGAAACAGAGGTGATAGCAATTAAAGAAAAAGATAGTCGATGGGATTGTGAAACTATTTTATCAACGTATTCTAGTATTTATAATCATCCATCTGTTATTGATGATTCATTAGGAAAGAAGAAGAAACAAATTAAACTCTCCACTAAAACAGGAATGCCTCTTGGTGTTTTAGATAATAAGAATATGACTGAAGAAGAAGTTACTGAAGAAGACTTTGAAGATGTAGTTAATATGGGTCAAGCAAGAAAGAAAACTGAAACTAAGGAAGAGAAGAAGGAAAGAAAACAAAAGATGAAGGAAATGAAAAAACAAAAACGTGAACAAAAGAAAACAATTAAGGATTCTTTCAAACAAGAAGAAAGAAATCAACAAAAGATTTTTGCAGAGCCAATGTCCAGACAAAAGGTCGTTGTTAAATATTAATTGGTTGACAAAAGTTGTTGTGAGTAACATTCTTTGTAGATATTATGAGCAAGTGAGGTTTAGTTTGAAGTTTTTCACGCTCATTAAGAGCTCTTAAATTTGTTCTTTAATTAAATTAAAATAAATTAATTTATTTGAATTTTTTACGATAATAATTTACAATGTTTAAATATTTACAGGAGAACCTTCAAGAGTTAACAAGTCAATTGGGTAAATTTGTTTTCCCAAATGAACATATTTAAAGAAATCAATAGGTTCATGACTTCTTAAATGTTTTGTTTTCTTCTCTAAAAAGTACTCCTCAAATTCATCATAAGAAAACCATTCAGCCCCAACACTTTCAAAATCAGGAATGGTTTTTGGTTGGGCATGTGGATCATTAGGTTCACCATAGAATATTATTCTTTCTCTTGCTCCACCATCTTTATAAGGTGAATATTCAATTCTTATAATACCTTTCAGAGTTATCTCAATTCCTGCTTCTTCTATAGTTTCTCTAATAGCTGCTTCTTCAAATCTTTCACCTGGGTCTACCCTTCCTCCAGGAAGCCAATAGCCTTGATTACAACTCTCTTCAACTAATAAATATTTACCAGTCAATGGATTTCTAACAACAACCAATGCAAAAGCATAAGTAGGTTGTTTTTCTTTATACTCTTTAATTTTATTCTTTTCTTTCTGTTCTTTCGTTGCTTGTTCACCATGTTCATAATAAATATGAGTTGAAAAGCCCCAAGTTCTCGATCCTTTTAATGAATCATCTCTATTTCTTATTGTACAGATTGGACAGACTTGTTTTGAATTCTCTCTACAATGAACTGTTATACAGTGATTAACTAAATCATTTTCGGAATATTCTTGTTTATTCTTTTCATAACAACCAGTATATGGACAACAATAAGTTAATTCTTTTTGGTGACCAAACTTCAACCCAAACATTTTTTTAGATCTTGGTATTATTGTCATGTTGTTTACAATTCAACATTTATAACAACTTCATTGTTCCATTCAAACTTCACTTCATTCAAATTTTCAACAATTATCATTAGTAACTGGAGTCCAAACCATTTGCGTAGTAACAATAACCAATCAAACAATAAAGTGATGATCATCTTTTGTAATAAAACACTTTAAATAAAAAATGTCTTGGAATAGTGATGCATTTAAAAACCGTAATCAAACAGTTGATGATGGTTTAGGTGAAATGTTCGGGATTGGAAATGATAAATCAAATAAATCTTCATCTTCTACATCAAAACAAACTAATAAACAACAAGCTATTGAATTAAAAGGTACTACTGAAGAAATGATTAAACAATTAGATGAATATTTAAAGAAGGGTGTTATTAATAAAATTCAATATGATCAATTTAAAAAACAGATTACCCAAAAATAAAGTTTGTAATTTTAAATAAATTATGTTTTGGCTGATAGTTGATTTCACAGTTGAAAAGTACAAAAAACCGTCATCTTCTGTCAGGCATCATTCAGCAAATTACACAAAAAAAAATAATGAAATCGTTTCTTTCACAACAACACCCTTCCAACAACATAATAATGACTATATCGGAAAAAACAATTAGAAAACAATTTCTTTCACTGCCGAACCGAACCTCATTCATCTTTTTAATTTCAACTATTCTCTTCATCACTCTATTCCCAACACTAATTTTAGGTAATAAACATTGTTTAGGAGCTTGTGTACCTAAAGAACAAATATTACAATCTAGTTCTCTACCTTTTTGTGAACGTTATTTACCAAATTCAACTTATGTGTAAGTTTATATTAATTATAAAACAATTATTAAATAATTTAGTTGTTTATTAAATAATGCAACAGATGAAGATTCAAGACTTTTAAAGAATTTTGATAACAATGCAAGGTTCTTACCTGACGATGGAGCTTGTACAAAATCATGGAAAAGATTTGCTTGTATGAGAAGTTTTGGATCTTGTGATCCAGTTACTAATATAACTTATGATGTTTGTTATAATGATTGTATTCAATATACTGAATCGTAAGTATCTGTTTATATTTAGATTAATTTGAAATATTTGATTGATTGACAGATGTTGGAATAGAGATTTGGGTTACAATCCATTCAATTGGTTTTATCAAGGAGTATTTTGGATAAATCCAGATTTAGATTTAAAATTTAAATATTTTTGTGCATTAAATACAGCTGGATTAACAAATTCAGATGATTACAATTCACCACAAACATCACCATGTACAACTTCATCTTCTAATTTAAATTATCAACCATTTTTATTCTTTACTCTTTTTATAGTATTATTAAATTATTTATTTGTAAATAAAATTTAAATATTTATTTAAAAATAATCACTTGCTTCCCATTTTGAACAATTTAAATATTCTTCCATCTTTTCAAAAAATAATTTTGGATTTTCTGCATGAATCCAATGTCCACAATTATCAAATTGAAAAGATTCATAATTTGGAAAGAATTGTTTTAAAGCACTTTTCGTTCTATCATTTTCTAATTTTAATAATTGACTCTTCTCTCCTTTTAAAAAGAAAGTTTTCTTAGTAAATGGTTTCCAATCTAAATTAATAATTTCTTTTTCTTTTAATTCTTGGATTGTTTCTTGTGTTTTAAAAGGGAAATCAGCCAAGTGAGGTAGATTTTCAGAGATTGCCTTCAAGTTAAATTTCCATTCAAATGGTTTTTCATTGTCCCTTCTTGTCAAGTTACTTAATAAAAAGTTTCTAACTTCTATATTTGGAATATCATTTTTTAATAAATCATCTGCCTCATGTCTAGATTTTATTTTATTTAAATTTTGATCTACTTTTAATAATGAATTTACAACGTGTGGAATATCCCAATCACCATCCATTAATGGTAATGGACTAATGTCTCCAATAATTAATCTCCTTACTTTTTTATTTACATTATCTTGTAAGAAAGGTAATGTTGATAGACAAGCTGACATTGATGTTTTCCCGCCTAAACTAAAACCAAATAAATCAAATTGTTCTAATTTTTGAGTTTTAATAAAATTTGCTAAATCTGATGCCATTTCAATATAATTCATAATTGGTGAATGATTTTGTTCATCTGAGTGATTTCTTAAATTAACTAAATAAATATTTGTTTGATTTTTTAAACTATAATTCTTTGCAAATGTTGTAAAATTTAAATAAGATCCAAATAATCCATGTAAAATAATTAAGGGAACTGAATTATTATTTTCATTTCCACTTGAAATTACTTTATAAGTAATATTTTCAATTGGATGAAAAGAAGTACTATAATTTCTCTTTTTCACAATAAAATTTAGGAAATGTTTGTTGTTGTGATTCTTAAAGAAAGAAGAAGAAGAAAGGATGCTTTTCATTTTTTTTAATTTTTGAAAATTATTTTTTGTCATCTTTAATAATTCTTTTAAAGCCGGGTTATCATCATGTTGTTCGGGATTCAATTTAATTTAAATTAACGCCATTAGCTGTTTAAGCACCGTGTGTAGTGACACTTTTTGTAATTTTTTTTACAAAATATAAAAAAATTAAAAAAAAATGATTTTATTAATTTCGATTATTTTCATAATTATTTTATCTTTCATTAGATTATTTGTAATTTTACCAAACAGAATTAAATCATCAACAAACACTAAAAAGAATGAAATTAAAACCAAAACAACAAATACCAACAAAACTTCAATTCCGATTAAAACACTGGTTGTTTTAGGTTCTGGTGGACACACTGGTGAAATGATAGCAATGATACAATCATTAGATCCAAAAAAGTATAAATTTATTTTTGTTGTTGCTGATACAGATAAAGATAGTGAGAAATATGTAAGAACAAGATTAGAAAATAAAGAAGAATATCAACCTTTAATATTTAATAGAATTCCTAGAAGTAGGGAAGTTCATCAATCTTATTTTACTTCTATATTTACAACTTTAAAGGCTTTAATTTATACCACTTTTATTACAAATATAAAAATTAATCCAGATTTGGTATGTATTTTAAAAGATATTTAATATTTAATTTTATTTAGATTTTAGTAAATGGACCTGGTACTTGTATTCCAATTTGTTTATCTGGTTATTTGATGAGAGTAAGTTGTAAAATGATTATTTAAATTTAAAAATAACTAGTTTTTGGGAATAAAACATGTTAAAATTATATTTGTAGAAAGTGTTTGTAGAATAGAGTCATTATCTCTTTCTGGAAAGATAATGTATTATTTGGCAGATAGATTTTTAGTTCATTGGCCTCAATTACAACATAAATATCCTAAAGTAGAATATCATGGAAGACTTTGTTACTAATTATTAGTACAGGTGTACATTTTATATCATTAAGTATTTATTGTCGTTTCACAAGTTTTCGTTCATCCATCTCTGCCTGGATTATTTCCTTAATTAATTGTACGCTGTAAGCGTATTTTTTGGCGCTCAAACCTGTTACAGTTTTTTAATAAAAAAAGCTTCTTTGTAACCGTCGTAAGACTAATGCAAAATAAAGAGGATAGTTTCATCGATCATTTATTGATAAGAGAAGAGGAAAAGTATTCCGAACCTTATTATGAAAATAACAATATTTATTCGAATGAAGAAGTAGATAATTTTGAGAATTATGAAGAGAGTGAAGATTGGCAAGAGAAAATTAAATCGTTTTATGAACAATTAGAAGATATTAATAAAGGAGAAGATGGAGAAGAAATTAATGATAGGAATGAATTATATATTGAACCTAAAGATGAATTTTCAGAGATTGGTGGTATTAATGAAGAAGATAGAGCTTACATCACTGAAGTTCAAAATCTATTACAAAAAATTAAGAGTGAAAGAGAAAAATTATCTCCTGTTTCTTTAAGAGTAGACGAAGGCTCAACAAACCTAAATAATAACAATGATGACAGCTATGATAATCAAGAGGACAATTATGATAGAACTAACCACGCTAGCTCCCTTAATAATGTAATACCGGCGACAATGGGTGAAAATCAAAAGGAAGCGAATACTGAATTATTTTCTCCAAGAGATATTTCAGAATTAATTGAAGAAAGTAATAGATTATTAAGAGAAGAATTTTCTTTTCTGACACCCAAGAGCTATGATAAAGTAATAACAAACAACAATAACAATGAATGGAATTTGGAAGGTAATGACTACCGTTCAAAGCTAGAAAATGAAAAAATACAAAAATCATCATCACCCCAAAAGAAATTAATATTAAGACCAGTAACACCATATTTTATTGGATCATCAACTTTTACTTTTGAGGATAATGAGGAGGAATATAATAATAAATCTTTTGGAAAGGATATTAAATCTAAGGAATCTTTTACATCACCAATTAACATTAAGGATTTAGAGGAAAGTATAAGTAAACCTCCACCTACTCCTTATAATGAACCAACTCCTGTTTATAGATCTACTAATACTACACCTAGACCAATGTACTCAGTGGGGAATGGAGATAATGAAGAAGGGATGATATTTACAAAATTGTCACCTCAACAACTTAATGAAGTTAAATTTCAAGATATTATTAGAGATTTAACTAAAAGCACTGAAAGATTACTGAGTTTTTCTCCTGAAAATAAGGATGAGAAATCATTTTTATCCAATTATTTCATATCACCCATGGTTTCTTCAACACCACCTGGCTATTCAACGCCTTTTCATTATGATTCACCAACAACGACTAAAGGTATATTTCAATTTGCTTCCCCTATTCAGAGAGAAGATATTGGAGTACAAACACCACCATCAATTGAACAATACCGTCATGAAATTCATGGAGAGAAAGATTATGATGTAAGCAAAAAACAAAATTTAACTCCAAATGAAATTATTAATAGTATAAGACGCAACAGGGAGATGAAGAGAAATCCTTCTAAGGGTGTTAATACTGCTGTTAAAACTTTGACAGTTGCACCAGTAAATAATAATATGATCGAAAAGAAATCCTACTTGCCAAACAGATCAAAATCACCAATTCCGTATAAATCTTCACCATCAAAACTTAATTCAAGGGATGTTTCTAAATCACCTACTAGACCTAAGAAGACAGTAGAGGTAGAAGAATCTCTTGTTCCTTATTCTCAAGTGAGGCATTTGCAAAAGGGAACAGGAACATCCCCAGGGTACAATCACTCTACGATTGACTGGTATCTCAACTTGTGCAGTGATAAATACAGTAGACGTCCAACAACACCAGAAAAAAGAAACAAAGTGAGGTATGTGGGTTTAAAAAGACAAGGAAGGGTTAATTTATAGTTTTAATATCAAACCAACCCCAATCATCATTCTTTCACTCTAAGGAAGGCTAGTTCTGTAAATATTTACACATGCAAGTAAATAAAGTTGTTGAGCTTATTATTTACATTAACGACGTTAAAAGTAAATGGGTTTATTCATTTCCTAAAGCATTTAAAAAAATAACTCTTGATTATGGTGTCCAACTTCATTAAATGTCACCATGTTTGAGTTCGCTTCATGCAAAAAACATCAGTGGAACACATCGGAATCTTTTAAAAACAAAGTTTAAACAAAACATAAACTAATCAGTTTACTCAACACGAACAAGTATCGAAATACCAAAATGCTTCATGTTGAGCCAACGCTAAACCGGTACAAATAACGAGTACTACAATTCTGCTGGTTAACAAAAAAAAATACCTTTGTAACCTCTTCAATTTCAACTGTCAATTTACTTGAAAAATAATGAATGCCAATTTGGAATTACCATTATTTTTTAACATTAATAAACCATCTGATTGGTTAGATTTCTTTCAAAAACGTTTAGACGAACAAACTTTATTAACAGAAAGTTCCAACAAAACAGAAAGATCAGTAAAAAAGAAGAAAATTAAGAATGTATATGAAAAGTTTATATGTAAAAGAAATCAATATGGTACAACTGACGATGATATAAACGAATTAAAACAATATGCAGATTCTAAAGATAATTATAATGATAAAGGTACGTTATAAATTTTGTCAATAATTATAGATCTATAAACTTATTTCTAATGGCAGATTCTGCACAAGGAGATAGATTTACACCATTGGCAAGAAGATGGATTGACCAGGAAATGAAAAAGTTTTTATTGGAAAGAAGTGACAATAATAATCAACAAACACTTAAAGAAGAAGAAGAACAACAATTAATTCCAAATTTACACAATTTAGATTTTGAATTAAAATATCATATTATTTGTTTCATTCCAACCTATTCAAAAAGAGATACTGTTAGCGCAAGAAGTTCTCCAACAAATAATATCTTTAATTTATATTTTAATGGCAAACAACAAAAAGGTATTCCAACCATTCAACAATTAGATTCTGATTTTATTTCTTTTCATAAATACAGATTAATTAGTAAAGAGGTAAAGAGAAGAATGGAAAGAAAATTATTAGAAATGGAAATTGAAAATTTTAACACTGCAAATATATTTATGAAATTTTTTAACAATAGAACTAATCAATTTGAGGTTGATTTAAATAATTTAGATTTTATGAATCGTTTAGCTTGTTTATTATGTTATTTTAATTCTAGAAAGGAATATTTAGGTTTACAAAAATTGAAAAAGTTATCTTTATTGAAAGATGGTTTTGAGATTTATGAAAAAGTTGATATTGTAAAGTATGTTGTAAAAAGAACATTGTCGGAGATGTATCATTTAAAAATTGATAATAGTGGTTTAATAGCTAATAATTCAGTTCCTTATGAACAAAAGAAAGATACTTTTAGTTCTGTTGGTTCTAAGAAAGAATCAAAGAAGAATGAGAGAAATATTGATATTGATATTGACAGGGAGGATGATATTGATTGGTACGGTGAAGAAGAAAATGAGGAAATGAATGTATTAAAGAGAGAAGAAACTATTGAACTAAGCGAAGACAAAGAAGAAAAACCATTTTTATTATCAAATAATAATAATGGTACCACTTTAAGTACAGAAGATGATGGTTTTATAGACCTGCCACCACAACCACCAAAGAAGGCGCCATCAGCTCATAAACTTTATCATTTAGAGAACAGACAAAAAGTTAAAGAACAGTATCCACAAATGACATATTCTGAGGTGACAACTGAATTGGTGAGTCTTTGGGATGCTATTGGAGATGAAGAAAGAAAAACTTATAGAGAAAAAGCAAGAAAAGGATTACTTGTTTATTATAAAGAATATGATGAATATGAAAAGAAGAAGAAAGAATATGAAGAAAAAAATGAAGATGGATTGGAATTAACTGAAGAAGAGTTAATTCAAGAAGTAGATGATAGATCCACATCTACCAATGTGTTTAATGTTTATAATTACAATTCATTATTTTTATCAAAAAAGCAAGAAGAATCAGAAACTAAACAAGAAGAAAATGAAATTAAAAAGAAAATTGATTCAATTCAAGAACAAAACAATATTACACTTGTCACACCAGAGGAAATTGAATTCGAAAATGAAGATTTGTCAATTACTGAACCATCTAAATTATCTTTAATTTACCATACAAATACGGAAAATGTTAAACCAAAAGATGATATTGTCACCATCCCAACTGTTTATAAATCAGAATATTATACCAGTATTTCATTAATACAAAGCTTTAATCCACCTTTTTATCAATTTGAAGGCTATTTATCTAAAGCGTTAAGATATAGATTAGTAAAAGCATTACCAACACTTTTTGGTAATTATGAACATTTAGGATTAAGTGATATTGACAAAGACGTAATGAACAGTGTTGTTTTGTGCAAAAATGTTGTAGTATTTGGAATGAGCCCTTGGACTGTACTTACCAATTTGTTACTTCACATATTTATTGAAAAGGGGGTTGCCTCTCCGCCATCATCTTCAGTAACAACAAGCACAACTGAAATTGATGAGAAGGAAGAGATTATTGAAGAAAATAATAATGAAACATTATTTGGTGTTGAAGGGTTGACCTTAGTTAATTTTACCTATGATCAACTTCTTCAATCTTTTAGCAACGATAGAAGTTATCACGTTTCTCGAGGCAATTATGACACGAAACCAACTAATGAATGTGCAATTTTAGGTAAATTTAGAAATACTGTTAAACATATTAATTTAATTGACTATGGGGAGTACACTCAAAGTTTGTGTAATGAAGTTATGGTGTTGGTGACTTTCTTCTTACCAAATCTTACAAGTATGAATGTTATTGCTAAAACAAGAGAGTATAGCCCAGCCACAACTCAATTGGACACTGTGTTTAATGGTACTGAAACTGACATTAGTACTTGTTGTATTAGTTTGAAAGAAAATAATAATATTAGTAAGATTGTAATTGTTGCAGAAGGTAGAACACCTTCCCATATTGATGTTTCTTCATTGGGTATTTTTGATTTGGTGGATACTCAATTAGACATAGAAAAAGAAAAGAAGAATGAAAAAACATTCTACCTGAGGCTTATGGTCACTCCACAGGTTACAGTTGAAACTTTATCTAAATTAGTTGATGAACATAATTTAAGGTTAGAAGTGCTTCCATTAGTGTCACGTTCACTTTTCCAAACTAATGGATTATCAATTTTAGAAAAGAAAAAGATTATTGACTATATTGTAAAGGAAAAACATATTCCAGTTGAAATGATTGATTGTTTTATTTACGATTACTCTGAAGAATATAGAGTTTTGACAGAATATTGTTCTTGTTTATGTAATTTATATTGTAATGGTAGATTAACAAACTTTAATCATTTAATATTTGATTCAAATATTTTATGGTTGACTACTTTGATGTATTTTGGTTTCGATATCAGAGGAAAAGTTGAAAATTCAACACAATTTGAAGAAATTATTTTAGGATTACAATTAGCAGCTCCAACAATGATTCAAGTTGAGAAAGAAGTATTTAATCCATTATATGATATATTTATTTCTATACTTTACAAAAGATATGCACCAAAAGAGAAATTTATTGAATTTTTAGATAAAAAGATGAAAATATTTATTTATGATAAAAATCCAAGTATTGAAAAGTTATCAACCTTAATTGATGAATTGGATAAAGAAAAAATTGTTACTTTAAGTAATGATTTACTTGATGGATCAGAAAAGATGTTACGTCAATTATATATTCAATTCTTCAATAATCCAAACTGTCAAGTCGAACTTAATGCTGATAAATTATTTATTTTATTAGTTATTTCTATATTTGAAAGAGATGTAAAGAAGGTTGATGCAATTTTTACTTTAGAAAAATACATTCCAAATTTTACAGAAGTGTTTAAGAAAACAATTACTTTCCAATATTTAAATCGTGGTGTTAGTGATTACTATAGTAATACTAATAACACAATAGATGCAACAAATTATTCAACAAACAAGTATGACCCTCAAGTTATTGATGTTGAAAAGTGGGTAACAAGAAAATGGTCAATGATTCAAGCAATGTATAAGAATATCTTACCAAAACATGAAAATTTCTATAAATTATCTTCTTTAAAAGCTGAAGAAGAAGAAATTGAAAGTATTGAATTTAACATTTTAAATTTAGTTATTGCACAAGAAGCACCAATTTCCTTAATTTCATCAATAATAAGTAGAATGTCACTTGAAGATTTATTATATCAAGATAATCTTGGTAATACTTGTTTACATTTATGTATTTTACAAGGTTTAACTAAGGAGAAATTATATTCAGAACTTCTTTCAAAACAACCAAAATTGGCAAATGTTTTAAATTATCAATTGAATTCCCCTTTGCATTTTGCTTGCCATCATCCATTTGGTACTTTACGCTTAATTGGTGAGAAATTAGTTAAAGGATATGAAGCTAATGTGAATATTGTAAATTGTTATGGCATGACACCATTTGAGGTTGCCTTACTTTGGGGAAGTAAAAAATTTATGAATGGTCTTGTTGGTGATAGTGTTGTTGATTGGATATCAGTTTTAGGTCCTAAAGGTTGGTTAAGACCTACATTGAGGAGTAAGAAGGAAATGTGGAAGAAAATGCTTGAAAAATTGTAAATTATTAATTTAAAAATATTATTTAATATAAAATTATAATTTTTTTATAATATAATAATTATTATTATTTGTATAAAAAAAAAATTAAATAATTAATTAAAATTATAATAAATATTAATATTTAAAATAAAAATATATTAATAATTTTATAAAAAATTTTTAAAAAATTTTTAAATATATAATTTTATATAAGTTAATTTTTAAATATATAATTTTATAATTTATATAAAATTAATAAATTTTTATTAACATTTTTCTTTTAATTATAAACTTATTTAATTAAAAATTATTTATATTTTAAAATTTAATCAATTATTTTAAAATTTAATCAATTTTTTTTTATTTTAAAATAAAAAAACTATATAAAAAAATTTATTATAAAAAATTATAATTTATTATTTTATCTTTTATTATGATTTTTTAAAAATAGTTTAAATTTTTTAATTTTTTATTTTTGAATAATAGAATAAATAATTTAAAAATAATTAAAAGATTTTGTAATAAATTTTTTAATTATAATAATAATTAAGTTTATGTTTTTGTTATTAATAATTTTAAATTTATATCATTAAAATTCATTAATATTTGAATTATATTTTTTTTAATAAAAAATATAAAAATACAATATTATTATTTACTATTATAAAAACTTAGTAGTTTTAAAGTTTTTTTTAATAGAAAAAAAGGGTTTTTGATTAAAAAAATATAAAAAGTTTATTATTTTGAGATTATTAAGAAAAAATTATTGTTTAAAAAAATAAATAAAATATTATTTTTTAAAAAAGTTATTATTTATTTTATAATTAATTTATTAAATTTTTTTAAATAAAAAATTGTTTTAATTCAATATTTTTTAATATTACTTTTATTTTTATTATTTTTTTATTAAAATTAAAAAAATAACAAGAATTGATACATTAAAAATTAAAGATTTTATTAAATTTAAAATATTATTATTAACTCAAATTTTTTAATTTGTTACAACTTATTAATTTAAATAAATTTTTCAATACTGTTATAACTCTTTCTTTATAGATCTGTTATTGTTACAAAAAAATGCAATCAGGTGATAATGAAGAAATAATAATTTCAGTGTCAAACACCAATACTACTACCATTGTGCAGGCTTCAGCCGACGATAACAATACGTTTGGTAATGATATAAAGAAAAATCTATTTGTAACAAATAAATTACCATTTAAAATCAAAAGAATTAAATGTGCCGGAGAATATGATATAGATTACACTTTATATTGGACAATTGATAATGAATTTTATTTGGCATTTGATAATAGTAGAGATAAAACAAGAACTTATTTATTTACATTAGTGGCCTTGAAAATAGATGATGTGATTTGGAAATTGTGTAAAATTAATTTAGAATATTTAAGAATTATGAATAGAAGTTCAATTAAAAATGTAAAATGTTCAGGTAATTGTTTATTATTTGAATTACACAACCAACAAATTGTTTTGATTGATTGTAGAAAATTTGATGCTATTGATATACCTATTTTTTATTATACGTATCCTAAATTAAAAAGAATTAAAAGAGGATGTGTCAGTAATCGCTTTGTTTTATTAATGAATAATAATGAAATGAAAATGATTGATAGCACAGGAGAAAACCATGAAATTATTGACCTACCAACTTTTAATTATGGAGAAATTAATCAATTAGCTTTATCAAATGAATCCATTATTATTGTAACAAATAATAATCAAATGTATGGATATGGTCCAGGTGAAGATAATCAATTTAATGGCATACATCCTACTTCAAACAATGAATGGATATATATAGAAACTATTTTTGAAAAGGAAAGTAAAGTAAAATCATTAAAATGTGGTTATTCACATACAGTTGTTTTATTACAAAATGGTAATATTTATGGTGTTGGTTTAAATAGTATTGGACAAGCAGGTAAACCTAATCCATCACAAAATGACGAGGACTCTGTTACCACTTTTACTAAATTCTCCTTTTCAATTAATTTAATTGACAGAATAGAAACTATTTATTGTTTGAGCAGAGGAACAATTCTACAAACAAATAAAGAATTTATATGTTTAGGTGAAATAGCAATAAATCATAGTGAAAAGAGTCAATTGGGAGATATTAGTGTTGTAAGATTAAAAAGAGAAAATAATTATTGTTCCACTGGACCATGGCATTTAGTATTTTATTACAAAGAAAAGAAT
>CADWAF010004184.1:0-13016 GCA_902984215.1 Willaertia magna | reverse complement strand
ACCACATCTTCTAATACCGTAACCTTCAATGAAACCCCTTCTTCTTTTATTCAAACTAACAATAGCGATCATCATTTAAATATAAACATTTCCGATAAAAACAATACCTTTATCCAAGATGATAATGAACCAACAACACCAAACAGTAAACTAAAACGTAAAAAAAGTGTTGTAGCTAAAAAAAAGAAATGGCACGTTAACGCAATGGGTGAAATCATCTTTAAAGATCATAATTCCTATAAATTAATGAAACAAATACAAATCGGAGTAAGAACCTGTCTAAGCGAAATTATGCCTAAAAAACAGAAAGGAGTACTAGGCTTATCAGACTTTAAATTTATTAATAAGATGCCTTTCCCACAAAAAGGTACAACCCGTACCCCTCCTCATGAATTCCCAAACTTTGAGTTTTATGATTATGCCCCTTTTCCTTTCCGACATTTAAGAGAAAGATTTGGTATAGATCCTTCTCATTTCTTATTAAGTCTTTGTCATGAAACTAGTTTATCTATCTTGGGTACTCCAGGTAAATCTGGTGCATTATTCTTCTTCTCTGCAGATATGGAATATATGCTAAAAACTGTAACTAAAAAGGAATCTAAGTTTTTAAGAAGGATCTTACCAGATTATTATAATCATGTAATGTCTAATCCAAATACTTTAATAACAAGATTTTATGGTTTATATAGTATCAAGCCTAAAGGAGGTAAAAACGTTAGATTCTTAATTATGAATAATGTATTTGATACAACTTTATTTGTTTCAGAACGTTATGATTTAAAAGGTTCAACTGTTGGTAGATCAGCTTCAGAAAAGGAGAAGGCTAGAGAAACTCCAGTTTTAAAGGATTTAGATTTTAAGAAGGATCGTAAACGAAAATTAAAGGTTGGTGCGCAAATGAAGAATCTTATCTTACATCAATTAAAGATGGATGCTGAATGGTTAGAAAGTATGAAGATTATGGATTATAGCCTTTTAGTTGGTATTCATCCAATAAATAGTGTAGAAGAAAAGGAAATTGAAGAAGAAGCTAATCATTTTGAGTTACGCTTAAATACAAGATCAACTGATAATCCTACTTCGGATTTACCAACTGATTATAATACAATGAGTTTAGGAGGAGGTGCTTTTATTCCTACTCAAAGCTTTGGTGGTTTAGGTACAAGTGTTGCTAGTTCAAGTATGACTAGTACTTCTTCTTATTTAACTTCAGGGAATTCTTCTCTTGTAAATACTAATCATTCTAATTTGTTGGATAGTGTTAATAATAATGGTGGTAATAATGGTACTGCTGGTGTTCAAGTTGATCAACAACAACAACCTCAAGTTACTATAACTGTTTCTGGATCTGTAACTGGGATTAGTCATTTGTTAGATGCTCATACAACTAATGATGAACATAATGAGAATGTTACTGGAGGTAATGATGTTTTACATAATGAAAATGGTCACAATAATAATGGAGAAGTAGCTCATCATGAAGAAATTAAAGTAGAAGTAAATGTTGAACAACAAGCACCAACTATTCAAAAACGTGGCAGTCACGAAAGTACAAGAGGTAGTTTCTTACGTAATTTAATGCCAAAGAAAGATGTTTCATTTACAAAACATTACAAAGGACCAAGAGCATCAGTATTTCAACAATTTCATGGGGGTACTATTTCAGAAGATTTGGGGGATGGTACAAGGGAAATTTACTATTTTGGTATTATTGATTTACTTCAAAAGTGGAATAATAAGAAACAAATTGAAAATATCTTTAAAGGCTTTGCCCACGACAGATCCCAAATATCAGCAGTTTCTCCAAAACTTTATGCTGCAAGATTTGTACATTTCTTTGAAGATTCACTAGAGTAAAAATTACACAGTTTATTGTAAATTAATTATTTAATACAGGTTCAGAATAAATATTTTGTTCAATCAACTCTTTTGTAGCACAAATTGGGAAATCAATCTTTCTATCCTTCTTATTAATATGCATTGGATAATTTGCTGGAATGATATTTAGTTCAAATGGTTTTCTTCCATCCTTGTTTGTATTTAAACCGTCCATATAATTTACAAATTGTAAACAAAGTAAAGAATCTTGTTGCATAGTTGACCAAAAGAAATCTAAAAATTGAGCAACATCTTTATCATCACATGAAATATCTCTAGTAACATTAGTATGTAATAATTGATGTATTGCTTGTTTCATTTCATCTTCTTTACCAAGTAATGATAATAATTCATCATAATTAAACATATTTAACATATTTGAAATATCATCACCTAAAACCATTCTTAAACCATTTCTAATAGATTTACACATTAATATTCTACTATCACCTTGTTGTAATTCATCTTCTTTCATATCATTAACTAATAATTTAAATATAATTGAATCCATCTTTAATGGTCCTAAATAATATCTACATGTTAAACAAATACCAATCATTACACCAATTATAATCATTAATCTTTCATCATAATTATTAGTTTCTAAATAATGATTAATCTCTCTACAAACTCTATTTAACATTAAAATATTAGCAATACCATTATCTAAATGATTTGTATTAACTACTTTAAAAACATAATGATAAGCATTCTTAGTTTCGTTGCATGATATATCATAATGTATAAATGGTAATTTCTCTACTAATTGTGGTATAATAAATTGTGACATATTTATAATTATATCTTTTTCACTACGTTGTAATACTTCATTATATTGTTGTTGTGGTAAATTATAATTCTCTATATTATTAGCATCAAATGAATGAAATGATTGATGTAATGATTTATTATTATGAATGTTATTATTATTATTATTTGATGATACTTTTGTAATTGCTAAATCACTATTCTTTAATAAAACAATGGATTGTTTATAAATCTTTAGTAAACCAATCTCTCTTAATAATGTGGATACTTTAACGAAATATTTGATTGAATTTTTAAATTTAATAAAAACATTAACATTTGAGTCAATGATATCTTTTAATGAAAAATTTAAATGTTTTAAAATATTCGAAATAAATGATTGATTTGTTAATGATTGACATGTAAATAAACAAAGTAAATATAAATTACTATTATTTTGTAATAAAGTACTTGAATCTAAATTACCTTCTCTTCTTGTATTTAATAATTGTTGTAAAACAGTTTCAAAATTATTTAAATTTAAACAATGATTATAAATGTCAACATGATTTTCACATTTCTTTAAAATTTTAGTTAAATGAATTAAATGTGTCATTATACAATTTAATTCTAAATTATTTATAACTTTATCTGTTCTTATATTTGATTGATTTTCAATTAAACTCTTTAAAGTATATTGTAAGAATGGATGTTTGTCATTTTCATTCGTATTATCATTCATTAAAAATAATTGGAAGAAATCTATACAATATTTATGTAATGTAATACTTATTTTTTTAAATTGATTACTGTCAATTTGTTTAATAATTTCTAAAAGTAAATGTTGACAATCTTTTAATGAAATTTCACCTTTCCATATCGTAATAGTTTTAATAAATAATTTAAATAATAAAATTAATATTTCAATTAAAAATGTATTATTATTTAAATCTATTGATAATTGATTTAATAATTTAAGACTAGGTAATACCAAATGATGATACATTTCTTTTGATAATTCTTGGAATTTTAAATAGTGGTTAGATAATACTGTAATTTTCCAAAATGTTTCTTCTTTACAAATTATTTGATTATTTAATATTATTGATTCATTATAGTTATTATCTTCTATATTGTTATTTATTTCTTGACAATAATTACTTATATTTTCTCTACTAACCATATGACATAAATCATAAAATAAATGTTCTTTCATTTCATTAGGTGTTAATAATTGTACCAGTTGTGTCATTCTATTTGCTATATTATTATTATCATTATGATCAACTCTATTATTAATTTCATTTGTTAATAAAAACAATGATTTTCTTAATATTGGATCCATAATTAAATCTTTTACGTGATTAAACACTCTAAGAGATATTTCTCTACAGAAAATAATATCCATTTGATCTGTTAATTCAATTAGTTTTGAAATTATACCATTTGTTGATAATTGTTGCGAAGAAACTATATCAAATAATAGTTCAGATAAATCTCCATCAATTTCATGTATACGTTTAGGAGACTTTGCAGGTTTTTTAGCAAAATAAAATATTGTTTGTTGTAAATGATTACAGTTATTAATAAACAAATTATTATCATGTGGGAAATATCTAATAAAATCAAAAATAAATTTGTATATTCTCATTTTAGTAATCATATATAGGGTAGATATTGAAATTTCAATATTTGTTAAATTTATATTTGAATATAATAATTGTTCCATGATATTTAAATTATTTACAAATAAAGTTAAAAATTCTTTTTTAATAAATATACTTGGAAAAATTAATAAATTTAAACCCTTTTCAAATGTTTCTTGTAAAACACCTTCTTTCTTATTTAATAAAACAGAAAGATTCATTATTGATGTAGGTGGTTGCTGTAATTGTACTTGATTTAATTGTTGAACATAATTTATAAATTGTGTTAAATATATAAATGAATTTTTCATCATTGATTCTAAAAGTGAATTGCAATTACCTGAAAAACCAGCAACAACTGATGAAATAAAACCAATTATTTTTCTTGTAATACGTTTATCCATTGTAATTGATGTTTTATCATGTAATAAAAATTTAAATTGAAATTCTTTAAGTTTTTGCATAAAACATTTTAAAACTATTGCCTTATAATATGGTGATTGAAGCTTTCTAGTTAATTTTACAATTCTTCTTTGAATATTAATTGATAAAATATGATTGGATATATATTGTTCCGTTTTAAAATAAATATCTATTAATTTATCTATTATATCTTGAAATACTTCTAAACCACATGATTCTAATTGATATAATAAACAATCTTTTTCAATATTTTCTGGAAAGATTAAACTTAATAAATTTTCAATAAAATGATCTATCCTGTTATTAATACCATTTACACCAACTGCACCACTATTACTATTGTGATTAGCAACACTGTTATGTTGATTTATATTTGGTTGTCCAGCTAATACAGATACATCAGATAAAATACCATTAACTAAAACTGCCAATTCATTTAATTTAAAAGCAAAAGTAATATTATTTTTATCCAAAATTGAAGATAAAATATCTTGTTCTGAAACAAATGTTTTACTCTCAATTGATTCAACCATTTGATAATAATCAGTTAATGTATAAGTTAATTTCAATTGAGTAATTGGTTTAATTACATGTTTCAATAAAACTTTCTTAATATCATTTAATTGAACTGTATCATTATCAATATGTGAAAGTTTTAGTTTTCTTTTTAATAAATCTTCAATAAAAATATGAATCATTGCCCATATTTCATTTCTTTCATTTTCCGTTATATTTGTCTTATTTTCAAAATTTGTTTGTCTCATTAATTCATCGTGTAAAACGCAAATTGCAAATAAAATAAAATTCTTTTTTAATGGATCTTTTGTAAATTCAGAAACCCAATATAATCTTTCCCATGAGAAACAAGATAAATTACTAAATATTTTCATATAATAATTTTCAATACTTGTTAAACCATCTAATAATTCAGGATATAATAATTTAAATCTAAAATTTAATTCATAATCAATTTCAGATGCAGTTTCAGTTACGTATTGATCGTCATCTGAGAGATATTGATCATCTTCTTCTACAGCTGACACGGATGTATTTTCATCACTACTATATTCAATATGTGTAAATGGTATATCATCATTCATTAACATTGAATTGTCATCTGTCACTGATACTGTAGCAGATGAAAATTGTTGATGTTTTAATCCCAAAATAAATGGTAAATTTCTTTTATTCCAATTTTCAGGATAAAATAAAGTTAAATCACTTTTTAATGTACCAATAACAATTACTTTTGTAATTTCATTAATTATCATTTCAGTATAGTGATCATCAGAAATAAATAAACTATTTTTTTCATTATCTTTTTGATTTAAAAAATTAAATTTAATTTGTAAAATATGATTTCTATATAATTTAAAAGAGTCATGTATAGATATCCATAGATAGGGATCTACATGTAATTGATCATTTGCTAAATAATCTAATAAAATTTTAATTTCATCTAAACATTGTTTATGGTAAACATCTTCAATTAATAAATAAGTTTGATTTAAATTAAAATTTATAAATAAATCATTAAAACATAAAAAATAATCTTTCAATAAATTAACTGTTGCATTAATATAAAATACATGTTCTTTATCAATATTGTTATACTCTAAATACATTAAAATTCTTTTAAAATTTGAAAAAACTCGTTTACAATAATTCATTAAAATATGAAAATTAAATCCAAAATTATTTAAATAATTAATTCCTTTTATATCCTCAAATTTATTTCTAATTAACTCAATAGCCATTGGTTCACCTCTATCATCTAAAACTAAAGAATAAGCTACATGATCTAAAATGTTTTTATCATATTTTCCTAAAGGATAAATAAATTCTCTACATTCCATTGTTAATTTTTCTAAAGTTAAATTACTTATATTTTTATGTAAAATTATTTGTAAATTTTGTTCTAATTGTTCTTCTAACTTGTTAGTATAAGTTCCTTTCCTAAATTGTAAATATAAAACAAAAAATGTTTTGTCTTGAGTTAAAACGAATGGTACATCTTCAAATTGTAAAACATTTTGTTGTTGATCCCTTTCCCTTAAATGTTCAAACACTTTAGCAAATCTCTCTAATGATTTTTTAATCTCATCATTTAAAACGCTTAAAATCTCATTAGCTAGCTCATGACTAGAAACTTTAAATTTTTTTTTGGCGCTCTTTCTATGAAATAAAAAGTTCTTTTTTCTCTTCATCTTTTCATTGTAGATCATTTCCATGATCCATGCGGACTTGATTTCTACATCTTCAAGGCTAAGGATGGTTCTACATGAGATGATTAAAAGTATAGCTAGGGAACTGAAACAACTTGACATTGTTAGGGTAAAGATACAAACTATTAATTTCATTTTGGTTTCTATATCAATGGTATTGTTACTTATAGGACTATTGAATGAAGAAAGTCTTTCAACTACTTTTAAGAATTTAAATTCAACTTGTTGGGACATTAAATCCTCAACAAAGTATTGTCTTAGAGAACGATAACTTAAAGGCTTTAATAACTCAACAAGCCTTTCTTCTACCTCATTGGTAGTTCCTTCTTTTGCATTATTATTATTTGCGGCTGCAGTTAAAAAGGATTGAAAATTACCGGAACCTCCGAATGAATCATAACGAGAGGTATGAGGTAAGAAGAATTGATCTAAAGTTTTTATCATATCATCTATATAGTTATCCCAATTAGTGGGTAATGTATTTATTCCCGGAAATTTAGCTAGAGAGGTCTTTACTTTTTTCTCTTGATGAAAGTATTCTAATGCACTTATTAATTTCTATTTGTTGTTATTTTCATCATGTTATTCATTCCGTTGTTATTTCGTTGTTGTTATTTTGTATTATTATTGTTGGGTAGAATAAGTTAATGATGATGAAAGAAAGGATTAGAAAGAGAATTGAAAAGAATAAAAAATACCTACCGGATATTGATTACTTTCAAAAGAACAAGAATCGGGAGATATTAATGTATGAGTATAGTTTTTATGTAATTTATTATTTCTTTTGTTCATCTTTTATTACTTAAATTAAATTAATAAAATTTTTATTTTTATTTTATAAAAATAACATTAAATAATAATTGTATATAAAAATATATTTTTAATACTAAATAAAAATATAAAAATATAAAAATAATTTATATATTTCATAAATAATATTTTTAGCCAAAATTATTTTAAAATTATTCTAAAAGATGTTTTATTAAAGATTTTTTTATTTTATTTTTATATGAAAATAGGAAAATTATATATAATTTTATAATTATTATAAAATTACTAAAAATCTAATCGAATTATCTATTTTAATTTAATAAATTAAACTTTTCCTTACTTAAGTAATAACTTTTTAAAAAAAAATATCTAACTTTGAAAATAAATTAAATATTTATTTTATAAACTATAAAAAAATCACTCTAAATAATCTTTTAAATAATAAATAACAAATAACAATTTTATTTTTTATTTTTTCTTATTCTCTACATTCTCAACAGCATCTTTAATTATTGAGTTAGTGATGAATTTTAAAAAATTACTAATATACTTCCTTATATTACATTAAAGTCATTTTTAAATACTTTATAATTCTTTTTTACACCCATAATTATCTTTTTTTTGTTCTTCTATTAATATAATATATTCAATATTATTTATGCTTCCTCTTTTAATATTAAACATTTTATATTTCATATTATAGTCAAAAATTTAATATTTAATTGCAATAATTATAATTATATAATCTATCACTCTCTAACATTGCTTTATTTTTAATATTTTTTTATTTTTAAAAGTTATTAATACTAATTTACTATTTAATTTAAACTGAGTTACAATATTGTAATTATTAAATAAATTTAAAAGTTTCTTAATGAATTTTTTATTTTTTATAAAAAAATTATTAAAATAATCTATTTTTAACATTAATATATTCCAATTTCTTTCTTTTTTAAGATTTTAATTTATAAACCTTTAACTTATTACTTAATCTAACAATTATTTTAGTTAACTAATTTTTATCTTTAATTAATAAATTATTATTTGTTTTTTTTTATAACTATTTCATTAAAAAAAAATCTTATTATTTAAAATAGTACTATTTTTTTTTAAATTGTTTTTTAATTTCTTCTTGTTAGATTATACTTTTTTGAAAATTTAAAAAAAATATATTTATAATATAAATTATATTCTCAGTAAACATTAGAAGAAACACAATCAATTTTTTTTAATCTTATTTCATCAATGATTTAAGTAATTTCTATTAAAAGAAGTTTTACAGTTATTTTATTAATATTAATATTTATTAATTCAATAAAAAAACCTTCAATTACAATATAATTTTATTTGAAAAATATTAATTTAGTACTTTTTTTTAATTTAAAGTAATTAGAAAAGTTTTATTTTTGTTTAAAAATTTTTTATAATTTATTTTTTTATTTTTTTTCTATTATTGTTTTAACTTTTTTTTTGATTTTAATTATTTTATTATTATTTTTTATCTTTTAAATAATTAAAATTCTATAATTATTATCTTACTACAATATTGTAAAATCAAATTTTTATATTTTATTATTAAATCTATGTAAGATTATTTTTTGAAAATAGTATTTAAAATTAGATATAAAATATTATATAACTTTTGTAAACTCTTTAATAATGAAAATATTTAAAAGATTTATAATTTTTTTAATATTTAAAAGAATATAAGATTTATTATAATTATATATTGTTTCTTGATTATTATTTATAGTTAGTATTACTTGAATAATTGTTAAAATAGTTATTATAAAAATAGTTATTAAAATAATTATTATAAAAATAATTACTATTTGTAATAGTTAGTTTATTATTTTTTATGATTAAAGTTTATTAAAATATTTAATATTAATAATTTATACTTTTGACTTTATATGAATGTTTTTGTTTTAAAAGTTATAAAAAAATATACTTTATAATATATTTTCTGTTAAAATATATAAATTAATAAACTAATAAAATTTTAGAGTTACTAATTTTAAAAAAATATATAAATTGATTAATTGTAATTTATAAATTTACTTTTTTATATGGATTAGAATATAAGTAGTAAAAAATAATCATTTATTGTAAAATTATTAATTTTATTTTACTATAAAACAAAAGAAAAAAAAGATTCACAAAAATTTAATTTAAAAAAAAATTTATTTACAAATATGTTTAATAATAAAAGTAATGATTTATATTATTTAAAATCAATTTTATTTTATAAATTCTGTTTAATATTATTATTGTTTATAATTATAAATTTTAATATTACTAAAAATAAGATAAATTTATTATTAAATATATTAAATTTGTTTTTACTTAAAAAAAATAATTTAATTACAACAAAAAGAGATTATATAGATTTATTGATAATATTTATAATATAAAAAGATGTATTATTGTGAATATTATAAAATTAAAAATATTTCTTTTATTTATTGTTCTTGTTTACAAAAAATAAATAATTTTTTATATAATGATTTAAATTTATAAATAAAATTGAAAGATAAAAAGTTTAAAAAAAGATTAAATATTTTATTGATTGAAGATATGGAATATTTATAAGATGTTTATGATAGAAAAAATTTTAAATATAAAAAAAACATATTAAATATTAATTTTTTATTATTATAATTTAATACTAACAATATTTATTTTTTTAAATTATCTAATTATTCTTTATAATCTTTTTACTTTATAATTTTAGACATTAAAAAAAAATTATAAAATAAAAAATCTTGGACCTAGAAAAATTAAATTTAATAATATTTATTTTAATTATGTTATTGATGAATTATTAGTGTTAAAATAAAGAATTGTTTGTAATATTGATTATAAAAAGATAAAAGCCTTTAATTAGTAAGTTTTTTATTTAATATTTTAATGTATTACTTTATAAAATATTTATTTTTCTATTATAAATATAATTTTAAATTTATTTATGAAAGTTCTTGTATATTGTACAATAAGCTATAATGGATATAACAGTTGTAGTTGTTGTTTAAATAAGAATGATTATATTGAGAAAAAATATGTTTTCCTAATAGAATTAAATAAAAAAATGAGAATTGAAGAAAAAATAAAGTTTATCTATAAATACTCTTAGTTAGTTAATTATGAGATTAATGAAATTAAAGATAGTATACTTTTTTTAAGATTAAAAGTTTTTTATTGGATATATAATTATTATATTGATTTAATGAATTAAGTTTTTAAATATTTTTAGAATATTTTAGCTATGGTTTAATAATAGTTTAAAATATATCTTTTTTAATAAGTTAAATAGTTTAGAATTTGAGTTATTGAGTAATTTATTTAAATTTATGTTTTTATTTTATTTTATTTAATAATTTTATTTATTTATTTTATTTAATTTATTTATTTATTTAATAATTTTATTTATTTATATTATTTTATTTAATTTATTTATTTTAACTATTTATTTAATTTTTTAGATAAAATATATATAAAATAGAAAGTTTCAAATTTATTTAAAAGAAATATTAAATTTGTTAAATAATATAAATATTAAATACAAAGTATAAAAAATTATTAAAAAAATAAATTTAAAAAAATAATTATAATTAAAAATATTACTAAGTTTAAAAAATTAAATATAAATTACAATTTATTATTCCAACTTTAATTTAAAATAAATAAATTTAAACAGTACTATAAAAAAAAATTTAAAAAAATTAAAAAAAAATATAATTGAAAAAAAAACAATAAAAAATAATTAAAATTTAAAACTTAATTTAAAAAGACAAAAAAAAATAAAAAAATGATATTTTAACTATTAAATTAATATAATTTAATAATTCTTTATTTTCAAAAAACAATCTGTTTTTTAGTTTATTTTTAAAAATTTAAATATGTTTATTAATTTTATCTTTTGTTTGTATAATTATATTATTTTTTATTTAACAATATCATTTATAAATTTACTTTTAATGTATAATCTGTTTTATTTATTTTATCGTTGTTTAGTAAGTATTATTTAATATTGTTTTGATATATTTTTTTTTAAATTTATTCTGTAGTTTTAATAAATTTATTTTTAATGACAATTATAAATTTTTTAGATCTTTATTTATAATTTTTATTAGTGCTATTTTATAATTTTTAATGATTTAAATCGTTAAAAAATGTGAATTTTTTAGTTTATATTATTAAAAATACATAATAGTTTGATAAAAAATTATTTTTAATTTGTAATTATTAAAAAAATAAATACATATAAAATACTTATGGTTATATCATTAATAAATTATGATAAAATATATTAATCTTTTAGCTTAAATTATATTGAGTAAATAAAAAATTATAAATAAATAAAAAATTATAAAATTATAAATTTTATAAATAATAAAAATAATAAAAATTTTAACTAATTCTTATTTATTAAAATTATTATTTAAAACTGTTACAGACGTCGACTCTAGGAAAGAGATTTTGCCTTAATTATTATGTCAAAATTTACAATAACTGATTGTATATTGAGCTAGCTACGGATTAATAACAAAAGAAGAAATCATTAGTTTGCATTTTTGAGCCGTTTTCTTCTCGGTCACATTTTCTGTCCGCCTTATCAAACAGCCAAAGAAAAAAAAATAAACAGAATGAAAGAAGAATTATCACAACAATTGCCTTATTGCAGAATATTGAATGCTACGAAAAAAGTGTTGCAACAATGCACTGTGGAGCATGTTATTGAACCAAATAGTTTTCCCATTCACGTTTTATTTGCGGAAAATAAGGAAACTATAAAAACTAAACACAAACAACAGCAACAACAATTAGTTAACAATAAGTTTCATTTTACAATGCATCAATTACAGTTCAATAAATTATTACTTGCTTTATTTGAAGAAGAAATAGGTGAATATGACTTTGTGGAAAGTTATTTAGACACTTGTAATTTAGAAATGTTTGTTAATGAAAAGTGTTTGTTAAAAGTTGTTACAGAAGAAAATGGAAAGAATTGTTTATCTCTTAAGGAAATGAAAAGTTTAAATTCTCTTAATAATTATTTAGAACATAAAACTTATGGTTGTGAACTAAATGATGTTGCCTTAAAACTAAATGTTAGTTATTTGGAAATTTTGGGTGTAAAATCATTTGCAACACTTGAAGTAAAGAAAAAGCGATACCGGTTAAGAAATAATCATCAAGTTTCCTTAGAAGTTGATCACGTTGTTTTTCCTAAAGGAGATGACTATTATATTATGACACTTTGCTGGCCTGGCGCTGAATCTGACAAAGAAATTACTTGTGATTTAACTGTAGATGAGTTATTATC
>CADWAF010004181.1:0-17486 GCA_902984215.1 Willaertia magna | reverse complement strand
ATTGCTGCATTTACAAGAGGTATATTAATGCGAAGAATGAAGAGCAATGATATTTCTAATTTAATTACAACTCAATGTCAAATAAGAAGAAAGAAAGAATTAGAAATTAAAAGAAAAGAGCTTTCTAATATCTTACATTTGGAATCACTGATCAAAAAGATGTTAACTATAAAAGAAGTAAAAGTACAAAAAGAAAGAATTTTGGATTTACAAAGTCTTATTAAAAGATTCCTTACTTCTAAATTATTCAATGAACAATCAACCAGAGTAATTACTCTTCAAAGTATTATTAGAGGCAATGAGAAAAGAACTAATTATGTTTTGGTTTGTAAAGCAATTACTAGTATTCAAAGCGCTATAAGATCTAAATTGGAAAGAAGTAAAATGGGATCACAACGTTTACAAACTATAATTATGGAAAGTAAGATTAGAGGATTATTGGAAAGAAAATCAGTTAGATCACAATTGGTTCAATGCTCTTATTTACAAAGCATTTGTAGAAAATATTTATCAACAGAATACATGAGAAAATTATCTGCATCAAGTATTAAATTACAAGCTATTGAGAGAGGAAAACAAGAAAAAGATATTCTTTATTCTTCCATAAATAGAATTATTGTTTTACAATCCATAATAAGAGGTTACCTAATATCAAAGGAAATTTGTGGAGATTTAAATAAGATTATTGACTTTGAATCACTCAGTAGAACAGAAATTAAGAGAAGAGAATTGAATATTGAATTAATTCGTCACAATATTTTGATTGCAATTATCAAAAATTATTTACAAATCAATGCCATTGAGAATGACTTAAATAATTGTACACTTTTAGAAAGTTATATTAAGGGCAGTTTAACAAGAAAACATTTAAATAAGAACAAAGAAAGTGTAACATATCTCCAAGCAGCTTGCAGGACAACACCAGTAAAGAAACAATTTACACTTAGTAAAGAAAGAATTATCACCATACAAGCTTTAATTAGAGGAAGATTAAACAAAAAGAACTTTAAAGAAAATTTAATCAATTTAAAATCCAGATTGGTATTACTTCAAGGTATAATAAGAGCTTTCCTGTACAGAAGAGACGACCTACTCTACACAAAGAACATCTCTCATGCTGCTCCTTATGTAGTTCCTCCAACTTATGAGCTATTACAAAAGTTGCATGAAGAAAAATTCCACGATGATGAAGATACCATTTCTGATACAAGTAGCGTTATGAGTTCTCCAGCAATATTAGAAGAAAAGAATACTTCACCTCCTGAAAACACAAAGAATACACATGAAATTGGAAAGCAAATGCAAGAAGCATTTTCTACTGTTTCCACAAAACTTGCTTCAAATTCAACTTCAACAAGCGAAATCGTTACACCACCAAAAGCTAAACCAAAGCAACATGTAGTAACTAGTTCTAATCCTGTTTTGTATTCACCTAAAGATACTAAGATTCATAAAAGAGAAACATCCCATCCAAGTTCCTCAAGACAAAAGTCAAAGCGCAGTGTTGTTCATAACGCCATTGAAGAATGTAAACACAACAAGAGTGAGGTTTTGGATCTTTCTGGACTTAATTTAGACACTCTTCCTTATGCTACAATGGATTGTTCTCATGTAAAGGTTTTAAAGTTAAACAACAACAATTTGACCACATTACCTTCATGGTTTTATGATACATTTAAGAATGTAACTGATTTGGATTTAAGTGGGAATCAATTTATTGAATTACCAGACGAAATAAGTACTTTGCCTCTTAAGAATTTGGATATTAGCAAAAATAAGTTTGAATATTTACCTAAGGGTGTTGCTGAAACTTCTACTTTACAAAATCTTAATGCATCAAACAACGTTTTACTTCATTTACCTAGTGTATCGCATTTGACAAACTTAGAACAAATGGATATTTCTAACAATTGTTTAATGACCCTACCTGAAGACTTGAAGAAAATTAAGAATTTGAAGAAATTCTCATTTGAAGGAAATCAATTTTTACAATCTGAAATTTCTAAAATTGCTGAAATTTCTTGTGCTATTTCTGGCGAAAAGAATAAGGCTAACTTTATCAAAAAGTTCAGAGAACAATCTGGAGGTACTTTAGGTTATTCTGAAACAGCATCCAATCCATCAGACCAACTTTTAACCCCTAATAGATTTGACGATCATGAAATGACAGAAGCTACTGAAATGTATGATTCAGATGATTTCGAGGAAGACTTATACACCATGACAGAAGATACACTTGACTCATTCACTCCTAGATTCTCCAATACTAGTTACGATGCTGCCAAAACTCCAACAACACCTTTGACAGCTAGAACTGATAAAACAGAAGATGATGACCAAGAAGAAGAACAAGTCACACCAATGGATATTAGTGCTATTTCTATGGATACAGTAACCCCACAAAAACCTATTCCTATTTCACCAAATATTGAAGATGCCTTAACTCCTGGTTCCCTTGATAACAGTCCTCAAAATGAAGAAAATCATACTGGTTTATCAGATTCATCTGAAGGATCAGAATCCCTTGAACCAAATCATGAAGTTGAAGATATAAAGAAATATCAACCTCCAATTCCAATACCTCTAATTCAATTAACAGATTTAGAGAAGATGTCACCTCCTTTAAGCACTGAAGATTCCCCAGTTACAAAGTCACCACTCCCTCCAACTAGCAATGAAGGCAATTCAACTCCAATTTCACCATCTACTGAAGAAATGAAACAAAAACAATTGGAAAGTTTGTCACACTTTGGAAAATTATCAAAAGAATCTAGAGAAAGAAGATTTTCACAATATATCACATCTGAGCAACCTTTATTCCCTAGTAAGGAAAAAGTTAAGAAACAAAGACCTAAGAGTATGGCCAGCAGAAAGGGAAGAGCTGGTTCAGATTCCACTAAATTATCAACACCATCTACGCCTAATAGCAGCAGTCCAAAAGAGAAATCTGCTGAGGAAAACAAAGAAAAGGAAATGAAGATGGTTAAAGAAAGAGTCAATGTATTAATGGAAATCTTAGAAAGTGAAAGAAAGTATGTCAAGTATTTAGATACATTATGGGAGCTATTCTATGAACCAATTGTTAATGGTAGATATAACCCTGGATATGAAGTTTCAAAGAAAAAAACTGATTCTACTCAAAATGAAGAAAGATTAGTACCTAAAAATGTTGCAAAAACCTTTTTCCCTGGTGATTTATTAACTATTCGTACTTTCAATAAGAATTTCTTATCTAGATTAGAAGAAAGATTTGCAATTTACAAAGATAATCTTTTTGGAATGTATGAAATGCGTATTGGGGATTTATTCATAAAGACAGCACCTTTCCTTAAGATTTACATTACATATTTAAGTAGTTATGAAAATTGTATGACAAAGATTAGAGAATATAGAAAAGAAAATAAGGACTTTGACAGATGGGTTGACAAACGTAAGATGCATCCAAAATCAACCGGACTGGAAATGCAAAGCTTTTTAGTAATGCCTGTTCAACGTACACCTCGTTACCGTTTATTATTAGAGAATTTATTAAAACACACTCCACAACAACATGCAGATTATGATACTTTATTACAAGCAATTGAAAAGATTAGTGAATGTGCTGCCGATCAAAATATGAAAATTAAGGAAACCAATAACAGAATTAAAGTATATCAATTATCTAAGATTATGAAATTAAATGATTTAGTTCAACCTCATAGACGTTTAATAAGAGAAGGTGAAATAATATTTGCTGAAACTCCAAAATTAATTTATAGAGCCTATTTATTCAATGACTTATTCTTATTTAGAGAAAAACGAAGACAAAAACTTAAAGTAAAGAAAAGAATTAAGGCATACTCACTATTAAACGCTTATATTTCTGGAGGAGGTCAAGGTAGAATAACAATTTGTTTATATCATCCTGATAAACAAAAGATGATTGAAAAGGAAATTATTTTCCCTGATCAAAAATCAAAAAGTGATTGGGTGTTAGATATTGAAAAGGCATTAGAAGAAGTTAGAGAAAAGAAAGAATTTATCTTTAAGGGTGACAAAGCGTTCTTATCTACAAGAAGTAGGAGTTCAAGATTATTACGTTCCTTTATTACTCCAAAAAGAGGGTCAATATCCCCTTCAGGAAGCTCTTCAACTAGATCACTCACTTCAACTGGTAGCTCTATTTCTTTAATATCTACTGATACCACCACATCCACTAATACCAGTACACTAACAGAAGACAAAAGCGAAAAAAGAAAATCTTTCCTTGGTAAATTATTTCACAAGAAATAAATAACGTTGATTTTATTATTATTGGCCATAATTTAGACTAAATTACGAGCAATAAATAAAAAAAGTATTACAAGCAAATAAATATTGATTGATGTTGTTGAGCCTTGACTGACAGTTGGCTTTTCTGCGTTTTCGGTGGCTATTGTAAAGTAATTAATACTATTTGGTGAACTGACTTCAGCAAGTACGCTTCTTGTAATGACAGTATTTCTCTTTGCATTCACTAATCTTGCAAAAGATTGAACATAACAGGTTCTATCAATCTTTGATTCAGTAAAAACAGATTTATCTAAAACAAATGAAAATCCATGAACGTTCTTTGCATTTGAAAATGGATGAATTAATGTTTGTAAATCTTTTGATGAATAATTATCAATTAATTTCTTCCAAACATTCATATTTGCCTCACTTTTAGTGCATGCAAATTGATTATTATCTGGATTGTAAACTGGTGTTGGAACAAACCCTGTAAAACAACATAAGAATGCATCTGAGACCTGTAAATCATATCCGTCAAATACTAGAGCACTTTCAACTAAATTGTAAACTCTGTCTCCTGTTTCAAATCTATTCTGTGGAGTCCAAGAGGAATCTGCAATTGTTAAACCAATTTGTAATGTAATGTTCTTATCTGTTGGAGGTGTTACGAACTGATAATCAATTACTAATGGAACGTCAACATTAAAATTAACGTCATCGTAAGTAACATTAAAAGTAAAGTAAATAAGAGACTTATAATTGTTAATAGCCTTTGAAGAAACAGCTTTCATTGCGTATAAATGGGTTTGTCCTTGGTTTGATTGAGATGTAAACTGAACTATATTTAAATCGTAATTTGGATTGGTTGAGTTTTTATATTGCGCATTAATTACTGTCACATTCTTTGTTTGAACTACTGCGTCAAGAGATAATAATTTAGTGGAAGTAGTTGTTAAATATTGTGTATAAATCTTAATATCAAATGGACCTGGTGATCTTTCACTCCAAGCTTGGAATCCAGCTAAAGCGTAGCTATAGATTTTAAAGTAAAGAATTTGTTGAGTTTTATATTGAATATCTTCACAGAATCCTCCATTTTCCACGCCGTTTCTATTAAAAAAGTGAAT
The DNA here is from genome assembly GCA_902984215.1 of Willaertia magna. Classification (NCBI taxonomy): domain Eukaryota; phylum Heterolobosea; class Eutetramitea; order Acrasida; family Naegleriidae; genus Willaertia; species Willaertia magna. The sequence goes on along the minus strand of CADWAF010004181.1, from coordinate 12,108 downwards.
ACTTAATGGAACTGTCAATTTAATATAATCTCCCATTAATTCTTTTTGAACTTGTTCGTTATTGACCAAAGTATCAATTGTAACAGAATTAGAGAGATAATTCTTTGTACATTCAGTGCTTGACTGTAAGGTAAGAGCAACATTACTTCCACCATTAATTGAACAAGTTGGAATGTCGAAAGAAGATTCACCTATAATTAAATAATGTTCAAATGGAATTGTAGGATGTTGGTTGACTTGAACTGAAAACTGAATAGCATTTGAGTTGACAATGGAAGATTCAATTGTTGGGGTTGGAGTTCCTGAACGTTGACCCTTTTTCCAACCACACATTGACAAACTGCAATCAATTCCAGTATAACCTTCATGACATTCACATTTTCCATTGATTACATTGCCATGTACACAAGTGAGGGAGTTCTTATAAGTAACAGTAATTGGGCGTTCAATAAAAATGTTAGTTTTTGGAGTAAAGTCATATGTAGTATTGGCAGATAAATAAATAGTAGCATCATAATTGTTTGTTACTTTGTTTGAGGTTGCTTTAAATAAGTATGCATGTTTGTTTTCATTAGGCTTATAAACACGAACGTTATCAATGTATCCAACAAAATTAATGTTATCACTTTCAAGAGATGATTTACCAATACTAAAAGTTACTGTTTCACCGGGTACAATTGTTGTTATTGGACTAGAATGTGCAACTACCAATTGACCATTTTGATATAAACTGAGAATGTTGTCTTTTCTTTCAATTTTTAATTGTACCCAAGTGTTTAAAGGTAATTTGGGGGCAAAGGAATTATAAACGTAATCATAAGTAGGTAGCTGTGTTGGTTTAAATAAATACAATGTTCCATCCCAACCTAAACTAACATATAACTTATTACTTAAACCATTAATAACGAATAGACCGTGGTAGTAATAATATCTGTGTGTTGAATAAACCCATAATTCAACGACGAAATCCTCATTAACAAAGTTCTTTACATTTTGTACTTCAATATAATCTGCTTTAGTTACAGTGTTGGTAATAAAAGCAGATGTAGTTCCTGTGGCACTAGTTGTGCCAGAAAGCGCTGCTGTACCATAAGTCTTTACAGTGTGATAAAGTTTATCTTCTAAAGAACCATCCATAGGCATGTAAAGATAATCTGTTCCACCTGTTGATAATGTATAGCTATTTGATATTGAAACATCATAATTTGAATTGGTGCTGTTAATAAATTGAAGTGAATTAACAGTTGCGTTTTCTGTCTGGACCTGAATATCAAAAGTAAGTTTTCCTTCAGAATTTAAAGTAAAGTTTTGTGCGCTGATGTCAAGCTGGTATTGTTGCTGTCCTTTGACCATGAAGGCCAAACAGCCAAGCATCACAATTACAAGTAATATTGGACGAAACATTTTAGTTTTTTTTAAACAGTGTCATGGGAAAGCGAGTTGACACCAATTTATGGTACGGCTTGCAAACTGATGTTTGAAATATTTCCAATGATTTGGCAGTTCACCTCAATTATAGCCTGCCTTACTTTTAGTGAACCTGAGTTGAGTTTTGTCGTTTTTTAGGAAATACTGGCCAGTTACTGGCACACAACTTGTTTATTTATTACTAAACAGGGAACACAAACCTAGAAAGCAAAAACATATTTTTTGAGAAACGGAGAAAAACACCAACAGTTTCAAGTCTATTTTTTATGGAGAATTCTTTTGAGGTGTGGTAGATTAGTTTTTAAAAAATGATTTATTAAGCATAAGAAAAACCCATGTAAATAGTTTGTCACTGTTGTAAATTGCCTTTGTTTTGTTTTGTTTAGCTGTTTTCAATGTATTTTAAATCCAAGTCTTTTTTCAACACCAGCTGAAATGCAATTGTTATTGTTTGCAGTTTTTGGTTTAAAGGCAGTGGTCAGGTACAAGTTGAAAATTATTTCTTATCAATTCAGCAACTAACTCATCAACACATATAGGTTTTAATGGCAAACTAAGAAATGGTAGGTAAGATCCAGTTGTTTCAGTTTGTTGGTGTGGTGTTGTCTTAGTGTCATCAGTTATTACTTTGGTGACAGAGTCCCTTCTTTTCGTCTCCCTCTTTTCTTCCTTCTTGTTGTCATAAGAGTCAATTTCTTCTTTCTTTCTACGTTTGTTTTCTCTCATCTTCTTTGCGTGTACAACCACAGGTTCTTCGTCACTGCTCTTCTTTTTCAACTTCATTACAAAGAAGTTTTGTCTAAATTCAAGGTTGTTGATCTGTTTTCTAAGCCTAACACTTCCTTCAACAACATCTGTATGTTTGTTTTTGGGAAAGAAACCACTACCTTCTTCTTGTTTGTTGGTAATTCTGTGACTGTTCATGTTGTTTTTTATTCTTGTTTTCAAAACGAAAAGAGTAAAATCGAACTAAACCTCGTTTTTAGTTTTAAATCTTGCGTGACACCCTCAACACGAAAGGCTTGGCCATTTTGACAAAATGCTCAAAGTAGTGGTCAGGATAAAGGGAACAGCTAGATTAAACCCTTCAATCTTGGATCACTTTCTCACTTATTTGGGTGAACCAAGTAGTTTTAGCAACATGCATATTTTGGGTAAAATATCTTAGTGAAAAGTAAATACTGATACAGGACGCCACAACCAGATTTTGTGCTAGATACCGAAGCATGTAATACCAGCGATACTACAAAACCCATTTTCGCGCAAGTTTGGTCTAGTTCCACATATACAATTAAATTGATTATTGTAATTAAATAAATTATTGTAATTATAAAATTTAATGACGCCGTTAAACTTAATACATTTTCTTTTCTTTAAATCTAGAGCAAAGACACCTTTACGGTAACGAGTTCGATTCAACACTGTGTATTCTTTTTTTGGTGATTTTTAGGAGATCTCTATTGAGAGAGTACTCTCTTATGCATTCAAACAAATTAGGAAGAAGCTAGGCCTGTACGTACCGTATACACTGTAGTTTTATTGGTGGTTTGCTTTTGCAATACCAATTCTTCCATTTTGTGCATCATATACATTATAAAACAATGCATGCCACACTTGTCCTAAAATAAAAGTATTTGGACCAACAACTTCATTACCAGCTCCTGCAAAAGCTCCTGAACAAATCTTTTGTCCAAATAATGGGGTTTGTTGTGTAATCACATAATCCTTTGGAGAAATTACAAAATCAATTCCATTAATTACAATTGCAAATGTTGGTATTTTACTATAATCAACATCACCACAATTAGCTGGAATAGAAGCATGAGCATATAATTGGAAGAATTGGAAATAATGAGTATTCATTACAATATTACCAATACCAGTATCTAAAATAGCTTTACATTTACCTCCAGCACCAGATTTACAATCAACATATTTAAACCATTCACCATTAACTTTTACACCATCAAATTCAATCATCCAATGAGGAGTATTATTTAATAATGGGAACCAATTCATTTGTCCACTAAAATATTTATTGTCATAACCTCCCAAAATTAATTGACCTTTACCATTTTGTTGTTGTTCATTTGGATTAAATAATTCACTTAAATAAATTGAAAAGATATTATCAATATTTGGATAACTTTTCTTTACAATAGACATAAATCCAGGGAAATCATAAGTACCTGTCATATCTTTTTCTGGAACTCTAGAAAAACCAATAATACCATCAAAACTATTTGCTGTTTCAACCCAAGCATCATCTGTTTTAATTAGTTCAGCAAATGTAACGTTCTTAATAATCATTTCACTTTGACCATTTTCACCAACGAATGCAACTTGGTCATTACTTAATACACCATAATATGTGAAATAGAGTGACCATTGAACATTTCTACCATCTGCTTTGTAAGTAGATGATTTTGAATGGTCATACCTTGGATGTAACCAACATTGTGAACATTTTGAACTAGTTACATATACTAAGCCAACATCACTATCTAAATACATTTTGTAAGTATTTTTAGTATCGGATCCAAAGTGCATTGGAACATAATAAAAGACCTAAAAGAAGAATTAATACACAACACAAGCAGTTATAAAACTTACATTTTTATAATCATAAATTGGTGCGTTTTGAATGTTTGCTTTCATAGAACGAATGGATTGTCTTGCTTTAGAGGTATCTGTAGTTTCTCTTTCTAAATTTAATGATATGACTGTCTTGCCATTACTTCCTGTGTAAATTGCCGATTTCACAACAACTGCTGTTAAACAAATAGATGCCAACAGTAAGAGAAGGTGAGCTACTTTAAAGTTATTTGTCATATTTTTTTCTATTTTCGAACGTGTGCCTTTTGGGCCTAAATCGCCTTTATTCAAAATCTGAAGGAGCTAACTTTACAATGAATTACACCGAAATATTCAGTCAATTAGACGCCTGGGTTACTGAAGTCCATCCTTAATTGATTCATTAATTGAAATGCAGCATTTTGTTGGGTAGACTGAGATGAATTAGCGTATCCTGTTGTTTGGTTTATAAATGTGTTGCGATTTACAACAAATAATAAAAAAAAATTAATTGAAAATATTATATTTATATAATTTGTTATTATTTTTTAATAAATTTTATTTTATTTAATAAATTTTATTTTATTTAAAATTTTGTTTATTTGTTTAATAAAAATTAATTTATGTAAAAAATTAAAAAGTACAAATAAAAAAATTTATATTAATATGAAACTTTATTTTTTTTTGTAATTTTTAATTTATAAAGATATAATTTTAATAACCAAATCGCTATTTAGTTAACAAGGATTATTTGACATATTGTAATATGTTTATTTTTGTAAATTTTATTAAATATTAATTCTGTTTAACAAATTTTTGATTGTTAACTACTATCAAACTTTTTTATTTCAAATAAATGATTTCAAACAGTGCACTAATAAAAAACTCTTTTTTGCGAAATTTTACAAATCATGTCATCATTCTGCACTGAAAATCGATAAGATAACAAAAAAAAAAGAGTCTTTCAATTTTTCTAACTAAGCAAACAAAGTGACGAACCAATCAATAAGTTGTTGCATAAATATTATATTACATGAAATGGATATACATATTACTAGGTGGTGTTGGAGGAACAGTATTAGTAGCAACTTTATATACTCTCTCTGGAAAAAAGAAAGTTGATGATAATCCATCAATTATTGACAATGATGATAACAATAATAATGAGAATTATTTAACGGAATTAAAACTGGTTGAAAGAGAGGATAGTAGTAATACTAATACTTTTCCGACTACCCCTAGGCTAGAAATTACTAATTTAAATAACAATGAAGAACAACATTTAGAAGAAGATGAAGAAAATAATGAAGAGAAATTAATAAATAATAAAAAGAATAACAATGAGAACAAACAGAAGGTTGAAGAAGAATCTAATAATTTAATTAAGACATATCTTCGCAAAAAACTAATTCCTAATTTAAAACCTTTTCGGAAATTACTTGAACATGTTAATAACAACAATAACAAATTTAATAACGGCGTATCTTTTAATGAAAATAATAGTATTCTTCAACAACGACAACTAGAAGATGAGAATAATCATTCAAATCAATTTGTACCAAATATAAAAACAACAAGCCTTGCTCGTCTTGTTATTGGTGAAGAAAAAGAACAAAAAGCTAGAGAAGATGATGAGGAAGAAAAAAATGAAAATTTTGAATTAAATAATATAGACTTAAATCAACTATTACTTTCCGAAGGAGGAAGAACGTTTGTCGTTGAAAATGGAGCACTATTTCATAAAGAAGACGATGAGAAGATAATAAAAGATAAAGAGGATGATGAAATTATTATTTTAAAACCTGTAAAACCTATAAAAAAGATGAACAAGGTGGAGGCTTCTTTTCAATATTCTGAATTTGTTGGAAAGAAGGAAAGTAATGAAAAATCTCTTAAAGTGGATAAAGAAATTATTAACAACAATGAACAGGGAAATATAGGAATCAATAAGAATGGATTATTTAATGGCGAATCGATAGTTTTTGAAAAATTTGATGAATTACAACAAGAAAAAGAAGTTGACAATTCTTTAAATGATAATACAAAAATAATAGAAACGGTTAATGAAGAAAATCTATTGGATAACTATTTAATAGTACAATCATTGATAAAAAGTCAACTTTGTAAGAAAATACTTGAAAATGAAAAGAAGGTTATAGTTCAATTACAAAGTGCCTTGAAAAGCCTGAATATTTCTTTTAACATTAGAAGAGGATTTTATCAAGAACTTCATAATATACCTTTACTACAAAGTTTAATTAAATCTTTCAGTATTAAACATAGAGTTCAAAATGAAAATTTAGATATTCAATTAATACAAGCAGTTATAAAAGCAAATTTAACTAGGAAGAGATTAAATACTTTATCTTCTTTTATAACAGCAGAAACTAAAAGATTAATGATAAAATCAAAAAAGAGAGATGTTTATACTTTACAAAGTGTCTTGATTGGGTTTAATAGCAGAAAACAATCGCAACTGAATGTAAATAGAATAATCTTGCTTCAATCTATTGCAAGAGGAAAGTTAATTTATTCTTTAACAAGAAATGAAATTTCCCAAAATGTACAGACAAATAAGTTGTCAATATGTTCAAATGCTATGTTTAAATCTAATACAAAAAGGTTAAATTTTTTAAAAGAGAAAAATAATTTACTTTTACTTCAATCATTGAGTAGATCATTTATTGAAAGACAAAAAGTTAAATTATTGAACAATTTTGTTTTAGTTATAAATACACAATATAAAGCTAGTTTAATCAGAAAGGAATTGAGAGAACAATTGGGTAATATAACTACTTTACAATCCCTAATATTGTCTTCTACAGGTAGAAAATATCTTAAAGATCAACAAGATTTATGTGGAACAATACAAACATTAGCAGAATCAAGAAATGTAAATAAAGAAAAATTGAACTGCTTAATGTTTGTGAAATTGGTACAATCAATAGGAAGAGGAAAATTAATGAGAAACAATTATTTGAAATATGTTTCCCAAATTTTACAACTTGAGAGTTTTTTGAAAGGAAATATTTCAAGAATTAATAATACCCAAGAATTGAGGAGGTTAAACATGTTACAATCATATTTTAAGGCACACCTTGTAAGAAAAGGCATTAAAAAAATTAAGGAATCTGTCCAATATTCACAGGCTTTAATAAGAGCAAACAATGAAAGAAAGACAAAAGGCTGGACATTTACAAATATTAATATAATGCAATCACTATTTAGGGCCAAAGCCATTAAAGACAGTTATTTAAATCAACATGATCGCACTACAGTAATACAAGCAATTTGCAGACATTATTTAATAGATGATAAGTTACAAAATACAATTAAAGCTAGTTTGTTGCTGCAAGCAATGGTAATGGGAAATGACAGTAGAAAACTGCTAAACGAAAATTATATTGCCATTGATATAATTGAAAAAACTATCCAAAGCTATTTTGAAAGATGTAGACATAACAATAGTTTACAAAAAATCAGTTGCTTGCAATCAATTATTTTAGGTGATAAAAGTAAGAATCAAATGAGAGATGAATTAAATAGATTGATTATGCTGCAAGGTTTAATTAGACATTATCAAACTGGTTCAATGAAATTGAATGATAGTAAAGATTTAGTAACTTTACAATCTATTGCAAAACAATTTATTGTAAAACAGAGAATATTGAACAGAATTAATTATATAACTTGTATTCAATCAGTCATTAGACAATTCAATAGCAAGATATACGTAGAAAAATCAATTTCTTCAACAACACTTATTGCCGCATTTGCAAGAGGTATATTAATAAGAAGAATGAAGAGCAATGATATTTCCAATTTAATCACAACCCAATGTTATATTAGAAGAAAGAAAGCAATTGAAAGTAAAAGAAAAGAACTTTCTAATATCTTACATTTGGAATCACTGATCAAAAAGATGTTAACTATGAAAGAAGTAACAGTACAAAAAGAAAAAATTTTGGATTTACAAAGCCTTATTAAAAGATACCTTACTTCTAAATTATTCAATGAACAAACAAATAGTTCGATTGAGGCTTGTTTATTATTGCAAGCATTCACAAAAGGAAATAGCAGTAGAGATAAACTAAACAAAAATTATACTGCTATCAGTATAATTGAAAATTCTATGGTTGGTTACACGAAGAGATTAAAACATAATAATGCTTTACAAAAAGTTAATAATTTACAAGCAATTATTTCAGGATTTATACAAAGAAAATCATTTAAGGAAACATTGAACTGCAATAATTTAATACAATCAATAGGAAGAGGAAAATTAATAAGAAATAATTATTTGAAAAGTATTTCTCAAATTACACAAATAGAAACTGCGTTGAAAGGAACTATTTCAAGAATTAAAACCATGAAAGATTTAAAAAAAGTGAATATGATACAATCATTAATAAGAAAGAGATTGATTACGAAAGCTTATCATATGGAAAGTTCAAACGAGTTGACAGTTGCCACTTCTTTACAATCAATCATTAAAGGATATTATTCAAGGAAAGAATTGGAGGAACAAGTAGAAAATATTAATATGATAAAGGCCTGCACAAAACAAAAATTATTGACATTAAGTATCCAAACACAAAAAGAGCATTTGATTTTACTTCAATCATTAATACATGGATATTGTAAGAGAAAGAAGAATATACACCAAGCATTAAATAATTATATTTACTTACAAGCAATAATAAGAAGATACATGTCATGTCAAGAACATCACAATCAACTTTTAAATTTACAAACCCTTCAATTTACTTTAAAGTCATCAATAGAACGAAGAAAATATAGCGCTGAGAAAGATAAAGCTATTCTTCTTTCGGCAATTACCAAAGGAATACTTGCTAGAAATCAATACCTTAGCCATAAAAATAATGTCATTTATTGTCAATCTATAATTAAGAGTTATTTGAAATATGAGGAAATGAATAACAGTATCAAGGATATAATAACTTTCCAAAGTTTATCAAAGAAATTTGTGAATATTGAAAATTTAAGAAATAATATAGATAACATTTGTACATTCCAATCCTTGACTAGAAATTATTTAGAGAAGAATGCTTTCAAGAAGCAATATTTAGCAATTTTACTTTTACAATCTGAAATTCGTGGAATATTGGGCAATCATAAAAAAGAGAAACAAATATTTAATCTTATTTTATTACAATCTATTTCAAGAAAGTACTCAATTTTAAAGAACAAACAATTAACAATACAAAAAGTTGAGCTGCTTCAATTAAAAACCAGATTCTTGCAAATCAAACAGCAAGTAAATTCAGACTTAAAAAGAGTATCAAAATTAAATGCTATTGTCAGGAGATTTTTATACAGTAATTTGGATTTCAAGATACAAAAAGATCGTTTAATTTTAATTCAATCATTAATACGTGCGTATTGTCAAAAAAAGATTTTTTCCCAAACTTTAAACGATGTCATTTATTTACAAGTATTAATATCAAATTTCGTTACCTGTAAAGAATATCACAACCAACTTTCAGGTTTGGAAATGCTTCAAAACACTTTTATATCTTTTGTTGAAAGAAAAAACCATTACGAAGAAAAAGGTAGAGTTATTCTTCTTCAATCATTTGTTAGAGGAGCGCTTTCAAGAAATGAATTATTAGGGTTCAATATAAATCTCAAATATTGTCAATCTATCATTAGGAGCTATCTTAGAGTTAAGGAAATGACTGTTGTGAAAGATGTTTTAACAATTCAGAATGTATCAAGAAGATATACAAGTATTAGAAATGTAAGAAATAATATTGCAAATATTGTTGTTTTACAATCTAAGATTAGAGAAAGTATTAGTAAAGAATACCTAGAGAAGCAAATACAAAATGTGATTCTAAAACAATCCATTTCTAAAGGTTATTTAGAATTAAATATTAAAAACAAGGAATTAAAAAGAATTATCAATATTCAATCAATTATAAGACATTTTATGGAAAAGAAGCGAACAAACTCAGACCTCAATAGAGTGGTATCATTTAATGCATTTGCTAGAAAGCTTGTAGCTCAAAACAATTATAAACAAGGTGTAGATGCAGTAACAACAATACAAGCATTATATTTTAGGCACAAAACTAGTAATAGTAATATTCGAACCATAGATATGGTTAAAGTTTGCCAAGCAACATTAAGGGGATCATTGGCAAGAAAAGATTTGATGATAGAAAAAGAAATTGAATCAAGCAATAGACGTCAAATATTAACAGAAACTTCTATTCTTATCCAAGCATGTCATATAGGACTTATGGAAAGACAAATTAAAAAGGATGAAAAACAAAGAATAATATTGTTACAAAGTTTAATTAGAAAGAAAAGAATTGATAATCAATCCACAGAACTCAAGCAATGTGGTACAATATTACAGTCTTTATGTAGAAGTTATTTTAATTTATTCAAATGTGCTGAAGCAAAGTCATCTATTTTAACTTTACAATCACAAATTAGAAGACATTTAATTGAAAAACGAAAACAGTTAGATATTACGAGATTATTATTGTTCCAAACTGTAGCCAAAAGTTATATTGTTAAGAGTTATTTAAAAAAGCAAAAAGAATTATCTTTACATATATTTGCCTTATCTAAATCCTATATCCAAAGAGAAATTTTAGTGGAGAACAGTAATCAACTAAAAATCTTTCAAACTTTATTAAAGAAATATCTAACAACTCAACATTTGAAAGAGGTAGTGGAAAATACTATCAGTATTCAATCTTCAATTAGAAATTACTTAAGTAAAAGGACTCTGTATTGCCAATATTCTTCGATTCAACTCGTACAATCAGAGGCAAGAGGAAAATTAGATAGAGATTCAAAAGATAAACAAATGGACAATTTATCTATTTTACATTCTACTGTAAGAACCTATTTAATCATTAAAAACAAACAACAAGAACTGAAACAGATTACTTTACTACAAGCAACAGGTCTATATTTATTAGAAAAGAAACAATACCATAGAAAAAAAGAGCATTTGATTGTATTACAGTCACTTATAAGGTCACACCAACAAAGATGTATTTTACAACACACCAAGGAAAACATTTTATACTTGCAAACAATCACAAGAAAACAATTTTCATTACAAGCCTGTAAAAACCAATTTTTACATTTACAAACTCTTCAATACGCATTAATATCATCCTTAGAAAGACAAAGATATTCGATAGAAAGAAGTAAAGTTGTGCTTCTTCAATCTTTTATAAAAGGAATAATTTATAGGAATCAATTTCACACTTCAAAAACAAATATCATTTACTGTCAAGCCTTGATGAAAAGTAGTTTAAGAAACAAAAAAGTCAGTAAAAATATTACAGATGTAACAACAATACAAAGTCTATCCAAAAGATACAATAATATTGAATATTTGAAAAAGTATTTTCATGATGTTTGTATTTTACAATCTTTGATTAGAAATTATTTAGAACAAACCAACTTAAAACTTAATGTTTCTTTTATTAAATTTTTACAAGCAAAGCTTAGAGGAAATTTTAGTAAGAATGAAAAAAGTACACAAACTAACAATTTAACTTTATTTCAAACTATCGCAAAGGGTGCTTTAGAAATAAGAAACAAACAAAAAGGTTTGGAATGCGTCCAAATAACACAGACCCTTTGCAAGGGAATTATTTCCAAAAATGGATTTTTAATTTTAAAAACAAATGTAAAATGTTTTCAATCGTTAGTTAGATATTATTTGGCAACAATCTCATCACAAAATCAAATTTCCTTGGTTAAGCTTTTACAAGCTAAAATTAGAGGATTATTAAACAAACAAAACCAAGAGAAACAATTAAACAAGCTGACTTTATTACAATCTATTTCAAAAGGTAATTTATATTTAAAGTACAAGCAAAATGATATAAAAATGTTAATACTACTCCAATCAATTTGTAGGAGCCTTCAAATCAAGAGAATAACACAAATTGAAATTAAGAGACTTACCTTACTCCAATACATATCAAAAAGGTTTATGCTTCAAAGCAATATCAAAAAACAAAAAGTACTAGCTTTTTCCGTTGAAGCTTTGTCCAAATCTATGAATGAAAGAGGAAAAGCTCAGAGTGACATTCAACACCTTATTTCAAT
>CADWAF010004172.1:0-19063 GCA_902984215.1 Willaertia magna | reverse complement strand
ACATCAGCAATTAATTCATAAGAGGCAAAACGATTAGAACTTGTAACATTTCTTTCATTATTAGGACTCCAACACACTCTTTGATTTAATTCTTCTTGAGTTAATAATCCAGTTGAAAAAGCATCCACGTTATACCAATCTTTACCCATTACTGGCATTACAGTCTTGGATTGATAATTACTAAGGGAATTTCTAAAGGTATTTGAAATGTCATCTGTATTATCATTCCACAAATGTGTTGATACACAAGATTGTACAGTTTTAGCAACATCAAAAAGTAATTTTGAACCTAAATATCTTGCGTTCAAGAAAAGACCCATTGGAATAGTATCATTTGTGACAATGGTAGGAGTAATAGGGGCAACATTATACAACACAAGTTGATTATCAATATCATTAACAATAAATCCACCATTAAGGTAAAATGGGTTTTTACTGTTATCAATTATAAATTGTGGTAATACCCTGAATAATTTTGGAACCATTTTAATGTCACTATTAGCGTTCAAAGCACTATCCAATACTCTAGAGCGAATTAATGTACCATCAGTTGCGTAGATGACTAAGAAATCTACATTTGTTGACTTTAACATATTTCCGTTGCTAGTAGGTAAAATAATAGATAAATATGGTAATTGGTGAAGTGATGGTTTTACTTACAAATATTCGTCTAAAAAATTGTCCATGTCTTGCTCTGAAAAGGTTTTCTTATAATAATTATCTAAATTAAAGTAGACATAATTCCAAGCAGAGTAAGAGTATAATAATTGATTGAAAGAAGTAAATTCGTCTGAAACTGCTTTTAAAAATCTTTTGGATGTGGAATTAGCTTCATTTCTTTCCAAGTCAATGAAACTGGTAACTAAAATTGCAGTAATGATGCCAACAAAGACCAGTAACATGACAGTAAACATAGACACAAGTATAGAAATGGTAGACACTCTTAAGCTACAATTGAAACATTTGTGTCCACCAACAGAAGCTGAACTACCCTTATCACCATGTGTAGAAGTCAATGACTGGTGACCTTTGACAGTCACAACTGTGGAGTCTCGTTTTAAATTTGCCTGTTGCAGTTCTATTGGTTTAGTTATTGAATTAGTTTGCTTAAAACTAGTGGTGGTGGGCATTGTGACTATTTTTTTAAAATAGAGTAAATATGGTTTTACTAGTAACCATTAAAATGTGCACGATAGACATTTAGTCAAGTAGAAATAAGGCGAAAACGTTCTGGTTTTGAGGTAGATCCTTAAATACACAGTGATCATTCCTTTTTTATTTGTGGACATTTTTGAATAGGAATAGTAAACTATCCAAAACATCGAATTTTCTTTCACTTTTCATGGATTTTTTAAAACCCTTAAGCTTCAATATCTTTCCAAATACCGATTTGATATTAGTATGGGTGTGAAAATAATAAAAGTTTACTTACATGTAAAATGTTTAAGTTTAAAAGAATAATTGCTTTCTGGTATTTAGGTCTCTCACTTCCTCTTAACATAAATAATGGTAACCTAATGACATTTAATGAAAATGTGCAAAACAAATACTTACAAAATATTTTGGTCACCTTGACCTTCGTCACTTACAAAACTTCTAGAAGATAAGGCATATATTTGATATCTTAAAGGTACTTGAAATAATTTAGATAAAATTCTTACACAATGAGCAACAAAGCCCAGTGCACTTGCCGCCTCTTCATCAGATATTGGTTGATCCCCTCTACAAATAGATAAACCATTAATATATAAATCATTTGTTTGTTTTTGAGGATGAGGTCCAATCATATAAATAGTTGATAACTGTTGTACAATCATTCCTTGTCTATGTTTATATTTTTGTTCCAAAATTGATAACTCCTCTTTTTGTGTTGATAAAGTTCCTGCTTGTTCTCTTGACAGAGATAATTTTTGTTCTAACAATTCTTGTTGTGATTCAACTAATTGTATATGTTTTTGTTTTAATAATTCTTTCTTTTCGTCCAATTCCTTCTTTTTCTCTTCAATAAATTTTTTCTTTTCATTAATCGTTTGTTTTAGTTTTTGAATTCTACTTCTTCTTAATTCAATGTTTTGTTTACATTCAATTAATCGTCTTTGTTTTTCAAATTTTACATTTAATAATTCTTTATATTGTTCAATATCTTCCTTTTTCTCTTCTACTGCATATTGTAATCCAGAAAATCTATTTAAAGATAAAAGGTAATTAAAAATTTCAAATTAATTATTTCTCTAATTAAACTTACTTTTGAACAGAATATTGTAGTTCAGATAAAAATATTTCAAGTGAACTTGTATTATCTACATTTCTTACACTTCTCGGTAGTTTATCATTTGTTAAAATACCATGCTCTCTCTTTATAACATTAAAATTAAATACATTATTAATGTCACATTTCACTTACCATCCAAATTTCAGTTTCTTTAGAAATATAAATACCATCTACCAATTCAAGTAAAATACAATTTAAAGGTAATTGTTGAATTAACAATTCCTTCATCTATTCAAACAAATTTATATATTCATTAACAAATATCATTAAAATATATTTCATTAATAATTATAAACAATAAATTATTATAACTTTTTTGTAAAAAAACTTACATCATTTCCAACATAAAATAATTCATCAAAACGAAAAACAGATTCATTCAACAATTGATCAGAATTTTCGTCAAGTTGTTGTGGAACAACCCTTGTTCCTTCTCCTCCATTATTATTATTATTGTCATCATTAAAACCACCATTACTACAATTACCATTTCCAAACATTGGATGAGCTGTCTCTTGAAATAATAACATGGAATGATCATTTCCACGAATGGAATTATTATTTACGGTAAAAATTTTAACGCGAATGGAAAGAATAAAATCTTCATCTTCTAATTCTTCTTCTTCTTCTTGTAGTTTTTGATCTTCTTGTAGTTCTCCTTCTGTATTGTTGTTATTATTATTATTTCTGTTGGCATTCCTATTTTTATTTAAACTGTTTTTAAAAGGATGTTTTGCTGCCGGTAAACTTTCCGATAATAATTCAAAATTCCAGGAAGGGTTCTATTATATAATTGTTAATAAATGTTATTAGTAATCATAATAATGATTAAATTATTAATGTTAAAAAAAAGACAAGTGAAAAGGGATTACTTACAATTGAATCTTCGATTAAACCACTTCGATAAATAAAAATACTATTGACATTGTTGGTGTTATTAGTACCGTTGACAATAGTATTTAGTGTTTCATTAGTGAAATTAGTGATTTGATCTTCTTCTTTAGTTGTAGGAACACTTTCCGAATATAAACAAGCATAACAATTTAAAATTTCTTTACTTTGAATGTTTCTTACATGTAATGCACGTACATGTCTTAATTCACGTTGTTTTGGTGATAATCTATATTTATAAGTTGATTTGTTTGGTTTATCTGGAAGTAAAAGAGTAGAAGATTGAATTGAAGATAATTCTTCTTGAAGTATTTTCTTTTTACTTTTATTAAAAGTTGGAAGAACAGAAAAAGATGATGACGCTAGTAATACAGAATCTTTAATTTGTTGAACTACATTATTATTTAAAGAAATTGATTGATTTAATAGATTTTCATCTTCTAAAGAATTGGAAAGAGAGTTTGGATTGGAAAGTGGAGCGGATGAACCACTTGACAAGGAAGTGGATTGTTGGAAATGATTAGAGTCTAAAGCTGCGGAAGAGTTTTCTACAACCTCACTCATTTTTAAAGTTTTGATTTTTGGCCTTTGCCACTTTACCCTTTTTCCAAGGCTTTTTTGTTTTGAAAAAAATGAAAATGTTGAGCAGGCCTCTATGGGAATCGAACCCATGACCTCTGTCTTACTAGGACAGCGCATCTGCCGACTGAGCTAAGAGGCCGTTCGAAGGCTTTAAAACAGACAAGGTAGTAGTAGAAGTCTTTAGATTGAAGTTGTTGTAAAGTTGGAAAAATAATTTTTTATTTAAATAAATAAATGCAAGATAATCAACATTCCACAACATCTATTGAATATCATCCGAATTCAACAATCTACATAAACAATATAAATGATAAAGTTAAAATACCAGAATTGAAAAAAGAATTGTACAGTTTATTTTCACAATTTGGAGAAATCCTAGAAATAAGAGCAGGTAAAAAACAAAAAACGAGAGGACAGGCTTGGATAGTTTTTAAGGATGTAACAACAGCTACCATTGCAAAGAAGAAGATGGATGGTTTCGCATTTCACGATAAGCCATTCAAAATCCATTTTGCAAAAGATAAAAGTGATGTTACCGCTGAGTTAGAAGGAAATCTAGATGAACATAAAAGAAAACGAACGGAAGAAAAGAAGAATAGAAAAGAAGGAGAACCTGAAAAGAAGAAAATAAAACAACCTTCCTCCGTTGATACATTAAAACAACCTAAAGAAGAGAATGAACCTAATAATATTTTGTTCTTAGAAAATTTACATAAAGACGTAGATAAAACTCCAGAACTAATTGAAATGTTATTTCAAAATTATGATGGTTTTAAACGTGTAAGATTAATACCTGATAAAGGAGTTGGTTTTGTAGAATATGAAACAATTGAACAAGCTACCTTAGCTAAAGAAGCCTTACAACTATGGAGAGTAAAACAACAACCACTTCATATCAGTTATGCAAAGAAATAAATTTACTTATTGCAAACTGAATGCTTTTTAGAATATTAATTGAACTCTTTCCATTTCATTTCTTCTCTTTTTCATCTTTCGTTCTTACAAACTGATTTCATCTTAACTAGGCTTATTGATGCGAGCCTTTGTTCAAACAAAGAAGAAAAAAAAATGGATTTTTTTAAAAATAAATTAGGTTTCGGAAAGAAACAAGAAGTTGATGTTGAAGAAGGACTAGAATCAGAGGAAGAGGAAGAACACGAACAACCAAAAGCAAAAGAAAAAGTTAAGAATTTTCCACCATGTTATCCTCTTTTTCATCATTCATGGAAATCTTGTGGATCTAAAAGATATTTAGCAATATTAGGATTTTCTGAATACATACTTACTGTTGTACTTTTAATTGTAAATTTAATTGCGAATATTATTTCATTAGTGACAACAGGAAAGACATTATTTGTCACTAGTATTGCTATCGCCGCTTGTTATGTAATATTCTATCCAATCTTAGGTATTTTCTTACAATATTGGGTAACTTATTCAGCATGCTCACATAAATCATCTATTAGAACAATATTTGCCTTTATTTCATATGGTTTTGGAATAGTTTTCTTTATGCTTTGCGCAGTTGGCTTACCTTCAATAGGAGGTGCAGGTCTTGTTGCTGGATTATGGTTAATTAATGTAGATGGTGGTACATTTGCAATGATTTTTAATTTTATAATGTCTGTAGTTTGGGTTATTAATTGCTTAATTAATATTGTAATGGTTCTTTTATTTTTCAAACATTTTAATGATGATGGCAGTACATTATCCAGAGCTAAAGATCAAATTGTTGGTTTCTTTGTAAAAAGGCAAATCACAAGTGCAATCTCTGGTGTTACTGGAGAATAAATAATTTATTGTAATAATAATTATTTATTGAGCTTTTTCTTTTTCTGCAGAAAGTGTCTTCTTTCTTTGAACAAACATATAAGTATATAATTGATAAAAACCTGGAGCATAAGATAATAAAATCAACCAAACAAAACTATAAGAATCAAATGACATATTTGCAGCATTTGGCATATCAACACTAAATGGTCTAAATTCTTTAACATAACTTAATCTAAAAACAGTTAAAGCAATTTCACTACTAACACCTAATGGATATAAAACAATAAAAGTGGAATAACGTAACCAAGTTAAAAAGTATGGACAAATATCATAAAGTTTTAAAGCATAAAAACTATAACGAATAACTTCAGTAGTACACCAAGCAAACATTAAAGTTGTAATAAAAATACTTTGGAATTCAGTGTATTTCACTTGATGTTCAAGATATAAAGAAAACCAAACAACAAATAAACGTGAAAATACTTGCATAAGAGTAGTAAATACTGGAGAACGTACAAATCCAATTAATGAATGAACAATTTCTAAAACTGCAAGAGTTTGAAATAATTGTAAAGGTTTTTCAATAACTGAATATAAATCTCTTGGATTTTTACCATTTAAATGATGTAAAATTGTTAAATAGAGAATATATCCCCATCCTCCGGTTAAAGCAATATTATAGATAAAGAGATAAAGTTTAACTAATGCTGGTGTTTGCTTTGGTGCAGCGTTTGTTGGTCTTGGCATTTTTTGTGAAATCCAAATTTTCTTTTCAGCCTTAACGTTCTTGTGGAAATTATCTCTATCGGAAAGAGAAGAAGAAAACAATGTTTGAGGATTCAAATGGAAGAAACTTCTTGAAAACAATAATTTAATATTTGATGATTAAAATAAATAGAGAAACATAAAAAACAATGAAAAAACATGCTAACGGAAATTCTTTCGAACAACCAGCGACCACTTTGTGATCCACCGAAGAATTCATAAAAAACAAAATTTTTCATTTTCCACAATGACCTCAAACCTAGATATGCAGTGTACTACGACTCCTCTAACAAAATTAGATAAAAACCATTGCATTTTGAATTAAAAAACTAAACAACAATAAAAAAAAATACATAATGTTGACGAGTAGTAGTAATAGTGATAACAATAATCAAGATAGAATTACAATAAATTTTGATAATGAACAAGTTTTTGAAATGCCAATTTTACACGTTCCTTTAGAAAAAGAAGAAGGAACCAATAAATTATATTGTAAATCATTTGATATTGAAAAGAATTCACAAGAAGAAATTTTAGAATTCTTTAATGATTATGGTTTTGTAGTTCTCAAAGATATCTTAACAAAAGAAGAAACTGAACTAACTGTCAGTGACATTTTTGACATTTTAGAAACAGGTACCAATCACAAATTTAATAGAAAAGATAAATCCACTTGGAACCATTGGCCTGACAATGCCTTAGAACATTTTGGTAATGTCTCAATCCCTTCAATCTTTTCTAAACATTTCTTAATGAATAGACAAAACCTAAAATTATTAAAAGCATTTCAATTAATTTATCAAAAAGAAGATTTAATTGTATCTCATGATAGAGCTAGTTTTTATCGTAATCCAAATTTGAAAACTAAATTTAAAACTAAATTAAATGTACATTTAGATTTAAATCCAGTTGAAGCATTAGATCCAATTGGTGAATATTCAACAAATGAATATAATCGTTTAACTTATAAAGAAAATCATTTTATAACAGAAAATAATCAAGTTTGTTTAGCTAGAGATAAATTACAAGTTCAGGGTTTAATTAACTTAGCTGATAACTTGATAGAAGATGGCGGTTTTATTTGCGTTCCCGGTTTTCACAAATACTTTAAGGACTTTTTTGAAAAATCCGGTTTAGTAAATAAATTAGGTAGAGGCAGACCAAGTTTCTCATTCAACGTTAGAGGTGATGATATGACAGCAAAGATTGGTAAATTAGCTGAAAGAATCCCAAGTAAAGCAGGTAGTTTAATTATATGGAATCAAACCCTTCCACACGGTTCTTCTCCAATAGATTACACAAAAAGCGTTTGTGACTTTCGTTCTGCCTTTTATGTTAGAATGTTTCCAAGAGAAATGTTAGAATGGAAAGGAGCAAATAAAAGAAGAAAATGTAGAAGAGAAAAATTAAAGAAGAAATTATGGAATTATTATATTAAGAATAGAGAAGCTTTTCCTTTAAGTGAAATTGGTAGAAAAGTATTTGATATTCTTGATGAAGAAGATGAGAATGGTCAATTAGTTCCATTTAATACTACTCCTCCATTTGCTGATCGTTTAGAACCAATTAATGAAGAAGAATAAATTATTTTAATAAATTGTAATGAATTGTTTGTTTGTGTCACAAAAAAAAATGGGACAATTATGTTGTGGAACGGAATTTGGGGAAGAATGTGAAAGAATTTATTTAAATAATGATAGTTTTGTTTCACCAAATGGTTGTTATCAACAATATCATCAACATTCATTATTAGAAGATAAATATTTTGATTTAATTCAAAAAGAAATTGTTTCAACTAATGCATTGGAAATTATTCGATTGGAAAATAGTGGACTACAACAAGATATGATTGCTGAAAGGAAGAATAATGGTGTAGTATGGATAAAATTAAATGGGATTCTTATTTCTGAAGAAATTGGTTTAAATATTTTAAGTTATTTAACACCTGAATATTTATATGTATTGTCACGTGTTAATTCTGCTTTTTATTTTTATTGGAGTAATTTTTCTGAATTACTTTTAAATATTCAATTACAAAATTATAGATTTTTAAATATACATACAATTTGTTGTAAAAATGTTTATAATTTAAAACAATTTTATGAATATATTTCAGTAAACAAACATTTAAATAATTGTTTTAAAAAAGTACCGAGATTTGATCAAACAACAAGTGCTTTTAAAATATCAGTCTCTGGAGATTCTGGAATAGGAAAATCCGTTTGGTTGACCAGGTTAATAGATAATTACTTCTCTAGAGAATACAATCCAACTGTTGGAGCAGAGTTTAAAATTATTTATTTAAAAACAATGAGAGAAAATTGTAAAAAAGAAAAGATTGTTAGATTTTGGGATTTATGTGGGGATGATATGTACAATTCAATAATTTCTGTCAATTTTTATAAAGGATCGTCAGCTCTAATGGCTTGTTTTGATTTATCTAATGAAAATAGTTTTGATAGAGTAGAGATGGATATAAAGAGATTTGTGACAGTACAGTTTGGAAATGACAATTTGGAAGATTTAAATTCAGTTTTAATGAAAGAAAGAAAATATGTTATATGCATTGTTGGACTTAGATGTGAGAGTATTGTTCTAAATGGCAATAAAAGAAATGTATCATTGGATAAGAAAATTAAATTATTATTGGAAATAATGTTACCTAATCCAGTAAAATATGAAGATTTATTTATTCAATATTTTGAAATTAGTTCAAGAGAAAATATTAATGTGAATTCTCCAATTTATTTTGCAGTTTCGAAATTGTGGCAGGTAAGCGATGCAAAAGTAGAAAATTATGGTACAATTCCAGTTCCAACTTCCAACATGTAACAGAATTCTTTCCCTTAAAATTAATTTAAAACCTATATATTTAAAATAAATTAAACAAATATACTGTCATCTAGTAAGGCATCTAAATATAAAGGTTTCTTCCAATTATCATCTTTTGCAAAATCTAACGGTAAGAAACATAAATATCCTTGAATTTGTTTCAATAACTTTCTTTTCTGTCTTTCATTCTTTCTAAATATTAAAGAAGGTGAATGTGACATTTTAGAAATATTAGAAGAAAGTGTACTTCTAGTATTATTGTTATTAATAACAGAGTTATGATTACTAATACTACCACCTTCTATAGCATTGGTTGCAACAAGATTAGGTTCTATCGTTATACTATCATTCACTGCAATTTGTACTTGATTAGTAGCTATCGTTCCATCCGTTGAATTAACTAAATTCTCTTCTAACCCCACCCTCTCATTCATTGTAGATGATCCTAATAGTCTTTCTTTAGCTAATGCTGAAAGTCTTTCCTTTTCAGCTTGTAATGCCTCAATTGAATTCTTTGCGTTCACCCTTAGAAATTCGTCTAATGTTTTGAAACGATCTGAAATAATATCAGGGAAAACGTATTCATATATGTCTGTATTCTTCCTTGCTACTCTCATCCAAATGTCTTTGTAGGTATTATCACTAATTGGATCAATTATTTGTTTTTTCATTCTTGTACTTTCACTTGAGATTTGCCACTTCCAACGTCTTCTTCTTGTTGTAGGAATATCACCTTGTTCTTCTTCATTCATTTCCGAGGCTGTTGTATTTTCTTCTTTCTCTAATTCTTCGTTTTGTTCTTTTTCTTCTTCGTTTTGTGAAGGTAATAACCCTAAATGTTCTCTCCATAATCTAATCCTCAATCCTTGGCTAAATTTACCTGCTTTATAGGCTCTACCATTCATCTTACTGTTTACAGAGTTAGAAGGACGGTCTTGTATAACTACAGCTATTTCACTATCTCTTGTACCTAGTAGTGATCTATCATTGATATTTGCACTTCCTATTATTGTTACATTATCGTCTATTATCATTAATTTACTATGTACATAAACATGTTCTGTTACTGCTTTCTTTCCAGTAATAGTTGACTTAATTTTAAAATGTTCATCTTCATCACTATCACTATCGTCACTAGAAGAAGAAGAATCATCTCCAAGTTTAATAATAGATGCGTCACCAGTATCGTAATTTTCCTTATTGTTTAAGAAACCATAATTTCTTAGGGTATAAAAAGAAATGTATTGTTCAATATCGGTATCTGTTGCTCCTTGAACGTGCCTCTTTATGTAAGAATAAATTGAATTTGGTCCGTGCTTAATAGTTTTGTAAGTATACTTCATTATTTGTTGAACTGTGACTGTTGCCATGTTACCTTCAGGATGAGAGGGCAGCACAATAAAAACTCTAAACGTTTCATTTGCTTTCATCTTTTCAACAACTTTTCTTGCTATATATTCTGGAACAACATTCTTTGGTGCATCAGAAGTACTTCCAATAAAATATTGATTTTCAATATAAATATAATGTTTAGCGCTGTCAATGAAATGTAGATAAGCTGCATAGATACTTTGCTCATCATTGTTTGAACCACTCCATTTAGAAATAGATCTAACAATTTGTGCACTACAAACAATACCAGCATCTGGACAAGTGAACTTCTTTGTTGGATCTCTCAATTTTGCAAATGGATTATTTGAAGTATTAGATTCATTTGTGCCTTTCATCTTTATATCTTTTATATCTGTTATTACCTTGTTGTTAATGTTAATTGGTTTTGAAGTGTGATGCTTTGGAGAAGGAGAATATGGTGCCTCTTTTTCTATCTTTATTTCAACAGGTGCATAAGAGGACGTTATTCTTTCGTTATCATTCAGTTCTTCCAATTCAATAACCTCAGCATTAGATCCAACACTACCATGATGCGGGAAAAACGTACCAGGGCTAGTTACACCTGCAGGAGTTGTAGCAGTAGTTTGTTTGTTATATTTTTCTTCAATCTTTAGTTTATAATCTTGTTCAATCTTAGCTAATTTATCTTCATAATCGTCATTTGTTCTAATATTTGGTAATTGTAATTTCAATTTTAATTTTTGTAATTTTTGTGTTGCCTTAAGCTCTGACTTGTTTTTTTGTTTTGAAATTATCCGTGTGAATGTATCAAATAATTTCGTATCTAGCTTTCCAACTTCCAAATGTTTTCCTTCAACATGATGATTCCAACGATCTATAAAATTTCTACTAACATCAAGAGCTAAATAATCTGCCACCAGACAATGAACATCATGCCAGGGTTGTCTAGGTTGATATTCTCTATCTAGAGCATCCCTAAAGTTTTCCATTTTAAAATTTTCTTGTGTTGTAAACTTCACACTAGTTCCAATATTTGGATTTACATAATCAAAGTTAGGATATTTCAAGAAACAGTGGTTATTATCTGTTACAGAATGATGATAGTCATCCCATCTTCCATAACATAGATCTAATCCTCCCAAGAAAGCAATTGATTGGTCAACTACAACAATTTTTTGATGATGTGACCATTCTGCGGGATATTTCTTTGGGTGAGTTTTTACATGAATATTTCTTGGATATAAACTTCTTAAATAATGTTTTGATTTCTTCGTTTCCAAATTTAATTTAGCTACCTCAGTTTCCTTCCAAATTAAAATATAAATCTGTACACCTTGACTAGCTTTATTCTTCAGTATAATATCCAACCTAGAATCTGACACAGCTTTACCATTCCCCCTCAATAAATAAATTAATGGATTAATACACCAATCCGTTATATAAATTTCCTTTTCAGCAATACTTAAAGCAACATAAATATCTCTAAAAGCATCTTTACCGTCAACATAATATTTTACTCTTGCTTTTCTTTCAGGAGCAAATGAATTAAATCTATTATCAGTACCTTGTATTAAATACATGAGTATTGTAAACATCCAAAGCATCTTCTGATTTGGATTATTTGCAATAAATATAATTTTATAATATTTCCCTTCTTCCTCTTCTGATTCAAAAACAATACTAAAAGAAGGAGATAAGGCAATAGCTGACATTGGCTTAGCAGGTAAAGATTCACTTCTCTTATGACTAGAACGTCTTCTTCTAATATTAGAATCACTACTACTGTTAACAATAGATTTTGTTGTACCTTCTCCTTCATTATTAATACTATCATTCATCTCTAATGGCACTATTGGGCTATCATTACTTTCTATTACAGGTTTATCATCTACAACAATCTTATTCGTTTCCGTTAACATTACAAATTCAGATTCCGTTTCAATCTTTTCAATCTTTCTTAAATCTACATGTAGTGTTTGATTCGTTTTCTCTTCATCTATATATCCTCTTAATATACCACCACGAATTTCAATAAACATTTTCTTATAATCATCTCCATAATTATGTAAATTATTTTGATAATCTATCATTACAATTTCATTCTCATTAATTGATTCTTTAAATGGGTAAATCATTTTCATTGTCAAATAATCAAAAATTTCATAAGGATTTTCTCTCTTTAAAAATTCTTTAACAGGTTCAATTATTGGATTAAAGAAAGCTTCAACAATACCTAAACCATCTGCTAAAAATGGAAAATCTTTACAAAGTTCAGTAAAGTGATATAATTGTAATGTTGGTTCACCAAGTTGACTCGATAACTCTTTAAATTGATTTTTAGCTCTTTCAAAAAACATTTCCACTAACTTCTCTATTTTATCATTTTGATTATTAAAAATTTGATTATTAATTGTACTTGTCATATCACCCACCGTTATTAAATCATTCTTTAAAATATTATCAGGTATCCTTAATATATACATTGATTTTAATCCTTTCATAATTTTTAAAACATTTTCTTTCGTTAAATAATTTTGTTGATTAATGTCAAAAAACGAAAAGGTCCATTCCGCTTTCTGTTCAATAGTTGGACTAGTTTTTTCACACATTATACTTAAAGTTAAAACAAATCTTGTAAAAGTAAGTATCTGTTTAGGATTAAAATCACTTAAAGCATGAAATAAACATTCCATAACTAATTTCTCATCTTTACTATACCATTCCTCTAAATTTTTAATATTAATTTTAGGAAAGAATAATTTAAAACATTCTTCTTTCGTTAAAAACAATTCATCTTCGGGAATATCAAAATTATTAGCGCCGTTATTATTCGCATTGTTATTGTTAGCATTGTTAGTTGTTATATTGTTATTATCATGATTGTTCTTCTTCTTCTTTTTTTCTTTAGGCTTTTTATTTTTAGGCTTTAAACATTCTTTACAGAAAGAAGTAAATAAACGTTTTAACATTTTAAATTCTTCTCTACGTAATTTAGTTTTACTTAATAATTCAGCATCTTTTGAATAGTTTTCAATTCTCTTTTTCGTATCGGATAATAGTTTTTGATGTCTTTTATCTTTACTTGCTAAAGATTGTAATGCAGGTAATAATGCAGTATCATCATTATCGGATCTTGAAACTATCCCTAATGGACTTTTACTTTTCTTTCTTGATGATGGTTTATTACCCATCGATTATTATTTTCAATTTTAATTTTCAATTTTTTTTTTAAAAAATGAAATTGCTGACTTTTGCTATTTTCTGAACTTGGCTAAGCGAGTGGGTAATGATGTGGGATAACCGCCATCAATGGTTTTTTGGTCACAAAGTAAAGTGAAAAGTTATTTAGTAAACAGTTGATTTCAAAATGTTAGAGGAAATGTGGCCAAAATTCAATTACGTTGTACATTGAAAACATAAACACAATACTTGAAAATAGCTCACGAAAAGGAATTAATAATAAAACAAGACAATCTATTACTATAGGACATGCACAAAATATTTTCAAAGCGGTAATAAATAAACAACGGAATGCGGTGAGGAAAATTACTATAGTATAACCTTACAGTGTAATAAACTACCGATAACGATACTTGAACAGAGCGTCCTTCCATTGTAAAAAGATCCATTTAAATTAGATCGTGAAACATTGTCAGAAAGGATCAACCTAAAACAAAAAAAATACAAACGTTTGAATAAACACAATGTCAAGTTTTTATGAATTTGAAGCAAAAGATGGTGAAGGAAACGTCACCAGTATGAATAACTATAAAGGAAAGGTAGTAATGGTAGTTAATGTTGCTTCTAAATGTGGTTACACTCCTCAATACGGTATGTGTCACGTAGAAATATATTTTATTAATTATTTATTATTTAATTTTTTTAAAAATGGTTTTACAAAACAGAACCTTTACAAAAACTTTATGAACAATATAAAGATCAAGGTTTAGAAATATTAGCATTCCCATGTAATCAATTTGCAGGACAAGAACCAGGTGACAATAATGAGATTTGTACATTTGCAAGAAATAAATATAAAATTACATTTAAGATCTTTGAAAAGATTAAAGTAAATGGTGATGAAGCACATCCTTTATATAAATATTTAAAGAAAGAAGGTAAAGGATTTTTAACTGATGCTGTTAAATGGAATTTTACAAAGTTTTTGATTGACAGAAATGGAAATGTTTTTCATCGTTATGCTCCAACTACAAATCCATCAGATATGGAAGAAGATATTAAAAAATTGTTAAATCAACAATAAATTAATTATTTTTTCAAAAATTACAATGTTTGTTGTATAAATTATACAATAACAAAATATTTTGTTAGTGGTTTGATTGGTTGTATAAATTTTTTGTAAAGTTAAGGACGGACCGAAAAAGATGGTTTTCAATCAGTTTTAATTAACCCTTAAGGGGCCTCAGAAATTAATTTTATGGAATTGCTTTCTACCTTGCCATCAAGATTTAATTTGTTTTGCAGTTTAACAAAACTCCATTGCGTTTATTAAAAGAAAAGTTGCAGGGCAATAAATTTATCATGCGCTGCTTGCCTTACAAACTGTCTAGGATTGACAACCTACTGTCACCAGTTGTAACAGTCTATCCCCAAGCAACGTTGACTTATTGTAATAAAATAGGCCTGTCACAATAAATCGGTGTTACAACATACCAGTGGGAAAAAGGGATAAATTTGAGCATATGCCAGTACTCGCTCTAATCAAGCAACAAAAAAAACAAAACAGTATCAACAATACTACAATATTAACAATAGCAATAATAATTAACAAAAATGTTCGGTTTCAATATGAATTTTAATGATCCAAATCAACAAAACAATAACCAACAACCACCAAACATGCAAATGGGTGTTAACATGGGATTTGGTGTTAATCCACAACAACAACCACAAATGGGAGTATCCATGGGATTCGGTACAAATCCTTATGATAATAATGGAATGAGTATGGGTGTTAATATGGGTGGAATGGGAATGAATGTTAATATGCAAGTCCCACCACAACAATATCAACAAACTTATCAACAAAGCTATCAAACTACTCAACAATATCCACCACAACAACAATATCAACAACCTGTATACCCAACTACAACTGTCACCACATCAAGTTTTACTGTCCAACAACCAGTTATGCAAAGTGGACCAAATTCATTAGCTCAGGCAATTATCTCTGCTTGTAAGAACTGTAGTTTTGACAGTGACAAGGTAAAGGCAGTAACAACCTACTCTTCATCTCAAGTTAATCCAATTGGTGCAAATGATTTAGTAACAATTTTAGGTTTATTAAGTTTCGACAGTGATAAACTTAAAGCATTAGAACAATTAAAAAAGACAAACAATATTGCTTCTATGAGTTGTGTTGATGCTTCCTCAGTTGTTTCTCTATTTGGCATGGATAGTGATAAAGTTAAGGCAATCACTCAATTAGCTTCACAAGTTTATGACAGA
Source organism: Willaertia magna (assembly GCA_902984215.1). Taxonomy (NCBI): domain Eukaryota; phylum Heterolobosea; class Eutetramitea; order Acrasida; family Naegleriidae; genus Willaertia; species Willaertia magna. Next base: position 3,123 of record CADWAF010004172.1, on the reverse strand, counting down.
AAGCAAAACGCAGAAGTTATTGTTGGAAAGTTATCATTCTCATCAGATCAAGGAAAGGCAAGACAATTATTACTTCAATAAATTTAATAAAAGGGTTTAACCTTTTTATTGTGTAAAGTTTATAAAAATAATATCATTTAAATAATTATATTTGTTGTTACTAATACTTTTCTTTAAAGTTTCATAAAAGAAAATTAAATTCTTTGTTTCCTTTTCCTTCATTACTAAAATTGTAATGTCACACCCTTCAATTATTTCATCAATATCCATTTCACTATTCTTCTTTAAATAGTCATTAATTGTTGTCACTTCAGTTAATTCCTCTAAATTTCCTTTTGAGCTTAAACCTAAAGTATAATCTTCATTACTTCCAATCGCAAATAACTTTCTTTCTTTTCTTTTACAAAGTAAAGCTCCGTAATATAAAGGTTGTATTATTTCATAATCAACATCATACACCTTTTCTTCAGTATAGGGTATAAAATAATATTTAGAATTATTCAATTGATAAGAAATATCGTAATGGGTATGGGCTGCTGATAAATTCTTTACAAAACCATTTAAAATTATTTTTTGTAAAAAACTCCCCCTATTTTTCATACAATTAAAAGTAAATAAATTACCAAACTTATTTGTTAAAAGAAATCCCTTACTTGTATGAACAATTTCATTAATTGTTGAACCAATTTCTTCTAAAACATCAATTAATTGTAAGAATTGAATTTGAATCAATATAGTTAATAATATGATTATCAATTATAACTGAACAAACGTGATCTCCAGATATTACTTTTGTATAAATTTGATTAGATTTTAAAGGAATTTCATTATTAATGTTGTTAAAATAATCACTATTTTCAAACGCGACAGAAGAGCCTGTGAAATAAAGTGAAGTACCGTTTTCTGTAATGCAGAGGGAATGTGACCAACCGCATGAGAAATCTGTAACGTTTTTAATAATATTGTCTTTTTCAAAGAGTTCATCGTTGGTTTTACATTCAGTCCATTTACTTAAATTTTCTCTACTTCCAGCGCCGCATTGACCATATCTAATGAAATGTTTACAAAATACATTTACAAAAATTGTTAGCAAAAATATAGTTTTATTATTGAGGTAACCTTTGTGCCTCCCAATCTTATTACTTTTCTCAATTCTACCCTTATTATTGTAACCTCCGACGTTCATATTCTTCTTATTAATGATTGCATAACCTCCAGTATTTGGTTTAACTTTGTTAATACTAGCCAGAGTTTCCATGATTTTTCCTTCTTTATGTTTCTTTGCCAACTTGGTTAACTTCTTACTAAGTGCACTTTCTAAAGTGTCACTCTTGAGGTAAGATGAAATAAGTTCTGACCCTATGTTCATATTATTATTTTCAGCACCAAACTTAAGGGAGAGTCTTCTTAGTGCAATAAGAAGAACCATTAATTCTTGTAGTTCTTGTCTTTCTACTAAGTCTGAAGAATGAACTAAGTGAACACCCAATCTACCTAAATAATTATATATCTGAAAGTCATACTTTATGACTTCAGAAGTAATATATTGACAATTATCAGAAGTGAAGAGAGCAAGCTCATCAGGGTTGTTCAAATAAGAGTGGTACTTAGAAAGAAGAGATTCAATTCTCTTTTGGAAAGCTACTTCATTATTGTAAACTAAATGAAGCTGGCTATGCATTTTGCTATAATAAAAGAAAAGTTCTGAGGCGTTCATAGCTTCAACTTCTTCTTTATTGTAACCGAAAGCAATTAACTCGAGGCCCATGTTATAACATTCCTCTGCAACCACACTGTTGATTTTTAGGTCGACTTCATTTCTATTCACATTGTTGTTGTTGTTTTGTTGACCAGAACCAGTATTGTTACTAAATAAACTAATAAGTTCACCTGGTGTAGCATTTTCTTGTGATGAATTGTTTCTGGTTGTTTGTGGATTATTATTGGAATTATTAATTGCAAACTGAAATCCTGTATTTGATCTAGGATTTGGATTGTAGTCAGGCCTGTTGTAAATCATATCACTATTATGGACTGAGTTATTAGTTCCTAAGGGCACTGCGTTATTAGCCCTATTGCTAGAGTTAGTTCTACTATCGTGATTATTTTGCTGGCCAGAGTTATTGTTGACATTATTGAAATTACTTTGTAAATAATCATTAGCATTACCTTCTCCTAGTACTGTAGTAGGTGTATGACTACCTGTGTTACGAGTTGTACTTTGAACCGGGGCATGAGATGAACCTTGACTAGAACCAACGTTAGGTAATTGGATCAAATTGTTGATAGTACTAGCATTTTGACCAGATAATTGAGTGTGACCAAAGGTAAACCCTTGAAAAGAGCTTTGTTGTGAACTACCTTCATTGTCTTCGTTATTTCTTCTAGTGTTAGAAACCATTGTAAAGGAGCGAGCAAAACGAGTTGATTGAAATTTTTTAGAAAAGCTATTAGGTAAAAAAGTATGTGTAAGTAAACTTTTTTATACTAGCTTTTCCCGCCAATACTTCTAAACGGTAACAAATAAATATCTTGTAAGAATTTATAATCGTTCTAAAAAAATGAATCCATCATAAACAGACATCCTTTTCTATCAAAATAAATGTAATGAAGATAACCAACCTAACAAACAGATATCGGAAATAACAATAATAAATTCTATCTCATTCAATTGATAGAATCTAATGGAAAATACTATGTTTTTAATAAGTGGGGTAGAACAGGAGCAAAGAAGCCTAGAAGTAAGCTCTTTAAACATAACGGTGATTTAAAGAATTAAACATAACGGTGATTTAAAGAAGGCTAAAGCAGATTTTGAAAAGAAGTTTTTAGATAAATCTGGAAATGATTGGTCTAAGAGAACAAACTTTAAATTTAAGAAAGGAAAATATGATTTGGTTCATGTTGATTATTCAGCAGACACCAACAATAATGAAGATGAAGGAGAAGAAGAAGATAAACCAATTTCAGATTCTAAATTAGATAGATACTATACAAGCCCCAAAAAGTAAAAATATAGCTAATAATAAGGTTTGTAATCCAGCATAATAAATATTACGTGGTTGATCTACTCTTGTAATGAATAGGGGATCACCATTAACATCAGCAATTAATTCATAAGAG
>CADWAF010004166.1:0-10171 GCA_902984215.1 Willaertia magna | reverse complement strand
AAACTCTTTCACCACCAGCACATCCTTCACTATAAGGATGCATAAAGGCTATTGTTTTTTTATTTTGAGGGATTTTATATTTTTGATTTATTAAAAGTTTAATTTTTGGAAAATAAATCATTTTTAAATAGAAAAATAAACCTATTGTAGTTAAAATGGTTAAAAAAGAATGAAAGAGAAGAAATTGATAATAGGAAGAAGAAAATAACTCGGAAAGAAAAGGAGGTAGCAGTACTAGTTGATCTTGAAACATTTTTTTTTTAAAATTATTTTTTAAGGCTGAAAATTAATTTTTTAAATTTTTTTTTAAATAAAAAAATGTCAAGTGGTAATAGCGAAATTTTTTGTGAAAATAAAAACGTGTTTTATTCAAACAATAACGTGTTGATTGTACACGCAATACCTACGGAAGTGATTTTTAATAATGACAATAATAGAAAGGATAGAAATAATGATGAAAATGAAGAATTACAATTTTTAATAAATTATTTGGGAATTAATAATTTTAAATTAAATAAAAGTGAAAATAATATTTTATTAGACATTTCAACAAAATATTATACCACAACTTGTCGTTTACATTTTTTAAATCAATCAAAAACAAACCATCATTGCTTTGACATAAATAATTTTCAAGTAATTATTGGAATTGGCGATTATGAAACTGATTTAATTTTAGAAACAATTTTAAAATTTAGAGAAGAAGTGGAAAATGCAATTTTATTTTATCATGATGATTTATTTAATGAAAAGATGAAAAAGGAAAGATTATTTTGGTGTGTAGAAAATAATTTTGAATGTATTGTAAGGAATGAATTGTTATTATTGAATAATGAAGAAGAAGATCAATTATTGAAAGAAGAGAATGAGGAAGAAGAAATTATTAAGGAAAAGAAGGGAGTGGAAAGATTAATGGAAGTATTGGAATGTACCATGTGGCCAGAGATGAAGAGAGTAGAAAAGAAGAAGAATAATGCATTAAGTTCTTTTTCTTCTAATTTAACTAAAGAATTTACTGAAAGTAACAAGAATACAACTTTCGATAAGAAGATGATAGATGATCAAAAGAAGAATACAACTTTTTCCGATAAGAAGAAGAATACAACAACAACAATAGAAGAAGAACAACAAGTAAAACAAGAAAAGGAAACGACCGAAATATTTTTAAAAGAAGAACTCGAAGAAGAATTTGAAGAAGAATTTGAAATGAAAAAGGAATTATTCAATGAACAACAAGAATTAAATAAAGAAGAAGAAGAAGAATTTGAAAAACAAGAAAAACTATTTGATTCATTAATGGGAGAAATGTTATTCTTAAAAAATCAAGGATCTTCACTTGGATTTGAAGAAAGAAAACAAAGAGCTGGAAGAACTGCTTTAAAATTAATGGAAATGTTGGGAGAGGATTTTGGTGAAGGTGTTGAAGAAGAAGAAGAAGAGTATTTATAGTTTATTAATTTGTTAAAATAAATGTTTTACAACATTCATTGTAAACTATTGTTGTTGTTGTTTAATTATTGGAAAATTTTCTGATCAAACTTACTTTTTTTCTCTGACCAATGTCTTATTCCCTTTTTTATGATGTATATGATGAAACGAACAACAAGAATATCTCCAAAGTACTTTACTTTACCAGTAAACTTTACGGAATTTAATAAACAATTGAAAAGACAAGAAGAGAACAAGCACAACAAGGTCTTATCCTTACTTTTATTGGAGAAAAGTTAACATTAGCAGTTTCAACAATCTCTACTTTTTCTGCCTCCAAAATGGTTGGCTTAGTAAATAAATTAAGACAATTTAAAGTTTAAACAAATCAATTATTTGTTAAATCAATCATTTTTTATTATTTAAAATGGTGGTAAGAAAGTGTCAAGTAAACTTAGCAAAACACTAATATTAACAAATGCTAGGTTCATTTTCTTACACCAATTTGTTATTGTAACAATGTCAAAGGTGATTTCTTTACTTAAATATTTGTGTGCTATCAATGGAATCGATCTAAAATTTTTATTGAAAATGAACAAAAAGGTGGCAACTTGGGTAAGAACAAAATTAAGTTTAGAATTCAAGTTATCTAAGGCTGTATTATTCAACAGTTTTGAATGTGGAGGATTAGGTATTATAGTTTTTTTTGATTTGAGGAAAATTGAAGCTATAGCATCTGCTATTCAATTTTTCAACAATTCGTCAATCATCACAAAGTCTGTGGCTAGAAATACTTGAATAAGTAAAGAAACTAAGGATTCATATTGGAATTTAGTTAAACCTACGATTAATCTTTGTCAAATTTTACTGCGAGTCTGTGGCAGTTTAGATGATATTGTGACTTCTGTTGAAGATTTACTTCTTATTAAAGAGATGTCTATAAACGTCATCTTGATTAAATAATGCTCTGTTTGTATTTGAAATAGGCATTAAAGTTTTATACTTTTTAAGAATATCAATAGAATCAATCATAATAACTGTTTCAGGAAATGATAAATTATGACAAGCTAAATGATATGTTAAAACTTTAAAGTCAAATCTTGAGCCGTTATTAGCAATAAAAAAAGTTTTTTCATTCCCTATTTCACTTATAAAATCCTGTAATACTTGTTCAAGTTCAGGAGCATTTTGTAAAACTTTAGCATCTATTTGAGTAAGTTCTCTTACTTTATAAGATATTAGTTTACAAGTTTTAACTAATGAATGATAAAATTTACCATTTAATAAATTTACAATACATAATTCTGTTAAATCAGAAATTAAACTATCTTTCATTAAATCAGTTGTTTCAATATCAATTACTAAAATATTTTTTTTAATACTATTTAAACCAGTAAAATCATATTCCATTTCTTTTGGAAAATTTATAGATGCTATTGATAAAGGATTTGAAATATTAATTGATTTATCAAAAGTATCATAATCTTCATCTAAACAAGCTAAAATATCATTAAATGGAACAACTTTACTATTGAAATCTTGTGTTTCATTAAATTATGTATCTTCAATTCTTTCTTTTAAATCTTCAACTACTTCTAATTCTTGTATTTCATTTATAATTTGATAATTATCATTTATAATCTTTATGAATCCCTTTTGTGATATAGAACTTCTGTCAACTAAAAGGTCATTACTGTATATATTTGTAGCCTATTTAAGTAATTCAATAAATTCACTATCATCAGTAATCTCTTGTATTGCACTATTTATTGCTTCTTGAAATTTTTGTCGACTTTCAATTAATGAAAGAAAATAAACATCTTGAAGATGTCTAAGAAATGATTTATGGTATAACCAAAGGTCTTTTCTACCACACTTATCAGATAATGGACATCTAATTAAAAGTCTGTTATTTACTTTTCCATCATTAGATCCTTTTTTACAAAAAAACTCACGCACAAACATTGTATTTCTTTTTGGACAAAATTCTTATAATTCTATACAATAATGTTCTACATAATCTTCAATCATTAAATCTGAACCGGTCTTTGACGATGGTAATAAAGGTTTATATTTTAAATTAATATTAACATTATTATAATTATTATTTTGCTTTTTAACTTCTACAGCAAAAGGAGAATCAATTATTAATTGTGATTTAAGAGCTATCTAGGCCATTCGAGAAGATATTAAATATTCAAGCATATTTAGATTTCTTACTTTGCTTCTTATTATAGAAAAATAGTTTTTTACTATTAAAGTATTAATACAAGATAATTTAACATTATTATATGAATTATAAAGATAAATTGCTCTTTCTAAAGTTAATTTTATATGTTCATATAAATTTAAATCAATAAATTCAAGTAAATTAGTGTTTTCTTTTCATTTTGTAAAGAAATCTATTAATTCTTAGGATTCCAATAGGTTCATATAAAAAAAAATGAAAACATTGGTACTGATAGATCAGGCTCTGACTTGGTATCTGATTTTAACAAGTGGAAAAAGAACCCTTCATCAAGTAAATCTATTAAAATATTATTAAGAAAAAGTTACGCTAGTTATGCCTCTTTGGAATATTTAACATTAACTGACTTGGTATATAATAATCCTAATTATGACTTTACATTCACTACTAGTATTCAAGGAGAGTATAATGAGGGTTGTATTTTAGAATATGTAAGCGATATGAAGATTGGATCAATTTTACTTCCTTTAACAATTTCTGCTGAATACTCTAGAACTGAATTCAAACCAAGTTTATCTAATAGTAAGTCTTACAGCTCTGCTTCTCCTGATTCTTTTGGTATTGAATATGCACTATTTATTGTTCCTGATAAGAAGCCTTTACCTCAACAAAGTATTGAAAAGTATGATAAAAATGTAGATGTCAACTATTTAAATCTGTGTCCAAAAGAATATTTATATGAAGAACAAGAAATATTAAACAAACAGGATCCTATTTGGAAAGGCTATTCAGTAAAGGCAGAAAGAAAGCATAAAGTTTCGGATTGTTCTCTTGTCAAGTGGAATACCTCTATGATACAGAGCTGTATTAATGTTAAAAATCATGAAAAGAATCAATTTAACAACCATTGTATTAAACAAATGCCACCATCATATTCTTTACTTTATTCTCATGTGTGGCAGATCAATAATAAGTGGGAAAATATATCCTTTTTAACAAATGATTTAATTACAAATGCTAATACTCCAGAATACGTGATTAACTTTGAACACGAATATTACTTCCAGCATGATGGAACAATGGATGAAATTGACTCTAAATTTTCAGGGAATATGAAAACAACTGGAGATATAAATCAAAATGGAGATACTTTATTTTTTAATGGAAAATTGTATTACATGGGTGCTTCTGTGGACCCATCTATACCTGCAAATTCTCCAATCCTCAAAACCGAAGTAACATTAGATGTGTCACCATTTGTTGTAAATGATATTTTAAATAACAAAGATGCCTTGATGGATAATTTCTATTTTAATACAATTAGAACTAGTGGAACTTATAGAAATATGAATTCCTTAAAACCAGCTGACATTAAGGCGTTTGTTAAAGACAAATTAAAAGATGTTACTATCCAATGGGATATTGCTGCTTTACCTAAAGGTAACTTGAACGGTCAGATAGAAAACATTGGTACTGATAGATCAAGCTCTAACTTGGTATCTGATTTTAACAAGTGGAAAAAGAACCCTTCATCAAGTAAATCTATTAAAATATTATTAAGAAAAAGTTACGCTAGTTATGCCTCTTTGGAATATTTAACATTAACTGACTTAGTATATAATAATCCTAATTATGACTTTACATTCACTACTAGTATTCAAGGAGAGTATAATGAGGGTTGTATTTTAGAATATGTAAGCGATATGAAGATTGGATCTATTTTACTTCCTTTAACAATTTCTGCTGAATACTCTAGAACTGAATTCAAACCAAGTTTATCGAATAGTAAGTCTTACAGTTCTGCTTCTCCTGATTCTTTTGGTATTGAATATGCACTATTTATTGTTCCTGATAAGAAGCCTTTACCTCAACAAAGTATTGAAAAGTATGATAAAAATGTAGATATCAACTATTTAAATCTGTGTCCCAAAGAATATTTATATGAAGAACAAGAAATACTAAACAAACAGGATCCTATTTGGAAAGGTTATTCAGTAAAGGCAGAAAGAAAGCACAAAGTTTCGGATTGTTCTCTTGTCAAGTGGAATACCTCAATGATACAGAGCTGTATTAATGTTAAAAATCATGAAAAGAATCAATTTAACAACCATTGTATTAAACAAATGCCACCATCATATTCTTTACTTTATTCTCATGTGTGGCAGATCAATAATAAGTGGGAAAATATATCCTTTTTAACCAATGATTTAATTACAAATGCTAATACTCCTGAATACGTGATTAACTTTGAACATGAATATTACTTCCAGCATGATGGAACAATGGATGAAATTGACTCTAAATTTTCAGGGAATATGAAAACAACTGGAGATATAAATCAAAATGGAGATACTTTATTTTTTAATGGAAAATTGTATTACATGGGTGCTTCTGCGGACCCATCTATACCTGCAAATTCTCCAATCCTTAAAACCGAAGTAACATTAGATGTGTCACCCTTTGTTGTAAATGATATTTTAAATAACAAAGATGCCTTGATGGATAATTTCTATTTTAATACAATTAGAACTAGTGGAACTTATAGAAATATGAATTCCTTAAAACCTGCTGACATTAAGGCGTTTGTTAAAGACAAATTAAAAGATGTTACTATCCAATGGGATATTGCTGCTTTACCGAAAGGTAACTTGAACGGTCAGATAATTTTAAGTCCTGGTTATAAATACACATTATATGCAACCCTTAAGATATCTACAGTTTACACAACTGGCAGTTTTGGCAATACTGATATTGATAATATATTTATTTCTGTGGTTAGTTCTTCAGTTACGACTCAGAAACTTGATTATATTGATAGAAACAAATGCATTGTAAACTATCAAATTACTATTGATCTTCCTCAAAGCAAACAAGTAATTTTAAGTGTTGATTATACATTTCTTTCTTTTCTAACAGACCTTAGCGCTAGTTTTGGAGTACTTTCTATTGGATTAACTCTTTTAGAATATTGGCAAATATTCAAGACTCCTAAAATCTATTTACATGATGCTTTGAAAGAAGACAAAGAAAAATCTACTTCGAAACTTAAAAAATCAACTAAAGTGCAGAATTTAAATTAATCTTTCAATTTTTGTTTTTTTTCAAATTATGGAAAAGGTTAAGGAATTAAGGAACATTTAAAAACTTTATATCCAGCTTCTCTATTTAATATATTGGTAGGAGTTGGGTCACAGTAGAGTGAAAGAGTAGACTTGTAAATAATAAGAATCCCTAATTCTGTGGACCCATCTATACCTGCAAATTCTCCAATCCTTAAAACCGAAGTAACATTAGATGTGTCACCATTTGTTGTAAATGATATTATAAAACATTAAAACAATCAATCTGACAATATTGAAAACTGCAATATATTTCTTTTAAAGACAATGTTTTTCTTTTAAATTGTTATGTTTTATAAATTTTATTAGTCAATAAATTTACAACAACAATTAATCTAAATTAACTAATTTAAATTCATCATTCTCTTGTTGTTGGTTTATAGCAGCAGTACTTGTCGTTATCTGCTTCATCACCACACTATCATTATTATCCCCAAATATCAATTGTTGTGCAGTTTTTGGTTTGTTGTTATTGTTTGGCAATCTACCAATCCTTTCAATCTCAATAAATGGTGATTCATTATTATTTTGTTGTTCATTATCTCGTTCCTCATCGTCACTCTCAAAAATTGTATGGGTTCCACCATTCTCTAAATCTTCTTCTGTTAAGAATTGTCCTTCTTTTAAAGATACTTGTGAATAATTTTCTTCAATAAATTGTTTGTAATTATTACTGTCACATGTCAACGCATAGATAAATAAAATGATACTTAATAATAAACTGGTTGATTGTAAAATTATAATTAAAATTGTTAAAAAATTTGAAAAATAAGAATTATAAGATAAAATTTGGAAAAATAAAACAAATAATAAATGTAAACTATTTATAGATTCTATAATTATTTGTAAAGTATTTCTACGTTGTAAACGATATGGTTTAATAATTATAATTATAAAAAAATAAATAAAATGTATACATAATAGTCCAATAATTTGATCAAATTTACTAAAAAAAGCAATTACAAAAGCAAATAAAAATTTTTTAATTAAAATTAAAAATAAAAATTGATAACTTTCTTTTTTAAAATCTGAATAAAATGGTAATAAAATTTCATTATTTAAATTTCCATTTTTAGAAGAATCTCTATTTATTTTTAAAATTATAAAAATTAAAATTGGAAATCCTAAAATAAAACCGAAAAAAACGGAACCGGAAGTTAATAACGTTAAAATTGGAGCGTTACCAATAATTGTTAATTTAATTTGATTTAAACAACTTAAACTTATTCCCATATAAATAATTAAAGAAATTCTAATTATAGAAATATAAATTTTATCTTTTAAAATTGATAATTCATTAAAATTTATATTTTTAAATTTATATTTAATTATAATTTTCATTAAAATTACAAAAATTGAGAAAACTAAAGTTAATAAAATACATGTTGTAATTATTGTAAAGTTGTCAATAAAATTTATATTAAAAATTAAATTATTTCTAATGTCCTTGTCAATCACATTAATTAAATCACGTGATGTTTGTTGTAAATAATAATTTGTCACATCACTTTTTTGTAAATTATTATTATTATTTGTAATGTCAAATAAAAAATTTGACCAATTAAAAAACATTGTAAACTTTAAATACAATGGTGGATCATTGTAACTCGCAAAAAAATTTGACATTCCAATAAATTGTAAAATATCAAAAATTACAAAACAAAATCCACCAATCCCAAAATTAGAAATAAAATAACTAAATATAGTTAAACCTAACGGTAATAAAAATACATTTAAATTTCCAAAAAGTTTTACAATCTTTACAATAGATTGCATGTCCATTAAATGTCTATTTTTAGAACAGTCATCTTCCATCCAATTTTCAAAACAAGTACAAACAGCGGTTGTATGGTTACAAAAACCGTGACCGGTACAATTATTTTTACAAAAACTAAATTGACAATCGGGACCGTAATGTTGATTATCGCATTCACAAATTCCGGAAGTGAAATCGCATTTACCGAAACCGGAACAGGACGGATCATTACAATGAATGAAAGAACAATCGGCCGAAAAGTATTTTTCGGGATCGTTACAAATACATTCACCGGTTGTATAATTACAATAACCGTGATTTAAATTACAACCGTTAGCGCATTGTAATAATTCGCAAGCGTCACCAAAATATGGAAAATCACAAAGACATTGACCGTTAGTCACGTTACATTGTCCGCGATTGGAACAATTAGATGGACAACTTAACACGTTACAATATTGTAACGTTACGTTTTGTTGTAATCTCGCTGTTGTATCCATCTTTTCTTCGTTATTTCCTTCGTTATTTTGATTTTCACTATTTTCGTTATTATCGTCATCAGTTGACTGTGACTGTTGTAATTCTTGTTGTAAAAGATAAAATTGATAATGTGTAAAGTTTGTATAAGCATTATTCCAACAATTACACAAATTTGTAATTGGATCACACGTTCCAAAAATACAAGTCACATTTTGTATACAAATAAATTTTTCCGTTTGATTAATGTCACTTGTCGTTGAATTATTAATGTCCGTTTGATTATTAAAATTATTGTAATCCGCATTATTTGTTTTATTTAAATAATTTGTTTCATTCTTTACAATAATATTATTACTGTCATCTGTCACATTTTTGTAATCAGTGACATTGTAATCTGTTAAATTATTTATTAAATTATTTGTTAAATTATTATTTGTGACATCATTAATTAATTCATTAATTTTATCAGAACAATTTAATCCAGTAAAATTATTTATACAAACACAAAAACCACTTGTCACATTACAAAAACCACCATTTAAACAATTTAAATTTGATTTTTCAAAATTAATTTTAAAATTAATTAAATCTTCCTTTTCTTCTTCTTGATCAATAAATTCAATTTCAAAAACTGTACAATTAAAATTAGTATTATTATTTAAATTATCTAATAGATTTTGATATTCATGATTTGTTTCCTTTTCGTCATCTCTATTGTTATCATGTTGCGGATTATCAGGATTATCAGGATTTTCAGGCTTGTTGTTGTCGTTGTTATTGGGTTGTTGTTCTTCTTGTTGGCGGGAAAGAGGAAGGTTGACAATGAAAATAAATAAAAGGAGGGAAAGGAAAAGAAGAAGGAGAAATTTTTTGTTGAATTTCATTTTTTTTGTTTAATTTTTTTGAAGTTTTTAAAATGTTTTTTTTTGCCTAGATGTCACCTTTCGGGAAGGATTTGGTTTCTGTTGATGCACAAAAAAACAATAGAGGGCATTTTAAACTTTGTTAATACATGAAATGACTAAGGAGAGTTTTAAGTATTACATAGTACTGCTAGCAAATTATTTGTGACTTAATGAAAAATAGGATTTGTTTTAGGAGGTAATTAATATTTTAATCGAATATTCAATAATTTTATTTTCGAAGTGAGGGGTAGACCAAAAAAAAGATAAAACTGAACTAATTAGAGAAAACGCTTCC
>CADWAF010004164.1:0-18381 GCA_902984215.1 Willaertia magna | reverse complement strand
CACGTTAAATTCTATTGTGAATGGATTTGATGACCTTACAGAAGTTTATGATTTAGAAAAGATTAAAACAATTGGTGACGCTTATTTTGCAGTGGGGTGGGGTCAATCAGACCATCCAGAAAGAGCATTAAAATTTTCTATGGCAGTGTTTAGAGTTTTGTTTGATTACAACACAAAATCTGTCACTAATGATGCTTTAAGAACGCAAATAAATGTAAGGATAGGCTTAAATACTGGAAGTGTAGTTGCAGGTGTTATTGGAAAGAAGAAATTTGCTTTTGATTTATGGGGTGATGCAGTTAATGTTGCCTCAAGAATGGAATCAACTTCTGAACCTGGAAGAATTCAAATAAGCAGAAGCACTTATGAAAGAGTTTATGATTTGGGTTATAAATTTGAAGAAAGAAAGATTAATGTAAAGGGAAAAGGTTTGACAACAACTTATATGTTAGATTCAAAACATCACTCTACAGCCATTGTTTCAATTAACAATACAATTAATGATATCAACAAATCTGTAGTTAACAATACCCTTGATATTGATGACGAAAATATAATGGACAGTATTTCATTGTAAATATGAATTTATTAAAATTTACAACAATTAATCGAAGAGTGTTTTAATCAAACAGTCATGTAGCTCAATAAACAATCAATTAGTGGTGGTGAAAAATGGATAAAAACGAAGAGGTCAATTTGCCATCAATTAATGAAAAATTACAAAAGTTAAACAAACAAGCTATAGTAACGCTTACTCAAATTTATATTTTACAGTCAAACTGTTGTATCTTTAATTGAGGAAGCTCAAGGTTTAGATTATTTAGAAAAACTTCAATATCATAATAATAGAGAAGTTGAAAAGGCAATAGCAATTTTAGAGAATTTTATTTTTAAATAATAAACAAAAATTAAAAAATTTTTACATGATTAATAAATTTAATTGTTGACTTAAAATTTAAATAAGTATATAAAATTAAACTTAAATTAATTATGCTTATTTTTACATTAATGGTAATTTTAAATCATTGGGTGTTATTTAATTAATAAAATTAAAATTTTATTATTTTTTTAAATTTTAAAGAATTTTTAATTTTGTTATTAATAGATTTAGAGTTATATTTTATAATTTATTTTTATAAAAAAGAACAACCCTTTAATAAAAAAAATATAACATTTTTATTTATTATTTATTATTATTATTTATTTTAACTAATAAATTTATAAAATAAAAATAAAAAATATATTTATTAATATATATTAATTAATTATTAAATATAATAAATTATTTATTTAAATTTATATTTATTTAATTAATAATCAATTTATTTTTAAATCAAATAATATATTTATATTGTTAATTATATTATAATGTTTAAATTAATTATAATTAAATTTTTTTATATCTATAATGATTTGTTTAATTTATAGAAATATTGTATTTTAAAATATATATTATTATAAATATTAAATGTAGAGTGATTTAAATTTAAAATATTGATTGAATAATTTAAATTAAAATTAATTTTGTTACTAAATAAAATATATTTAATTTTTTAAAAACAATACTTTTTTTGAAATTTTAAATAATTTTTTATAATAATAATTTTATATATAACTAATTTTTTATATAATCACTAATAATTTATGTTTTTTTTAATTTATAAAATTTTATTTTATTTTTAATGTTTTTATTTTTATTTTTATAAATTATATATAATAATGTAAATTTATTATAAATTTTATTAAATTCTTTTATTATTATATATGTTATTTAAATTAATATGTTTTTTTATATAAATTTTCTTATATAATAATTTTTTTAATATTAAAATTATTTTTTAAAATTTTTTTAATATAATGTTTTATAGAGTAATGAAATGTTGATATTATTTTATATATTTATAAATAAATTATTAAATTTAATAATTGATTATTATTTTGTAATAAAATTAATAATATTTATTTATTATTTTTATTAATATTTTGCAATTGTTTTAAATATAAATATTTATAAATTATATTATTATTAAAAACATCATTAAATAGTTTTAAATTGAAAATTAGATAAAAATTATTTAAGTTTTATTAAAATATTTTAAAAAAAAGTTTAAAAAAATTATAAAAATGATTAAAATAAACTAAATAAAAATATTATATTTATTAAATATTTTTATTTAAAACTTTTTCTTTACAATTTAACTTATATTTAAAATTCTTTTTTATTATTAATTGTTATAATTTTTTTTTTTAAATTACCTTATTTTTTTTATTATTATAAATTAAACAATTTTTATTATTATTTAAATATAAAAAAAAATTTTATGTGAATAAAATTATTATTATTAATTGTTAAAATACTACTTATATATAAAATATAGGTACCAAATTTTATTATTTAATCTATTAATTTTTTACAAATTTACAATATCTCTCTACAAAGTTCTTTATAATAAATATATTAACCATAAAATCTTAAATAAATTATATTGTATTAGTGTTGATATATTTAAATACTTGTACTTAAATCCTATCCCATAAGAATAATTGAGATGATGAGTTGTAATGTCATTACAATTTGACATGTAGTGCTGTATATTTATTTTATTCATTTAACAATTTTACAATTGTAATCCAGCCTTTTCCTCATACTTCCATTTATCACATAACTCTTCATATTCATTACTTAAACATAATCTACTAAAAGTATCTCCCAAATTAATTAACATTTCATTATACAACTCTTCAAACGCCTCACTTAATTCTTTATTCATTATAAACGTACTATCCAGTAATAGTTCATGATCATTCTTGTTGTTACTGTCAATCATTAAAGTTGTTTTATCATCTTCTTTTATTTGTTGTTGATGTTGTGTTTGTTCTTTTAATTTATCTTCTTCATCTTTTAGCTTTTCAATTTCTCTAATTAAAGTATTTCTTAATTTAGAAGGAATATTTATTTCATTTTCACTTCCAACTTTAATAAAATTATTTAAACAAAAATAAATATCTTTTCTCTTTTTATTATTTAAAATTAATTTTAAATTATCATATAATAAAATATTTTCAAAAGAAAATTCATTTCTACAAAATTCTTCCATTAATAAATGTCCTTCTTTATTTGTTAATAATTTATCTAATTCATCTTGTACTTCTCTTTCTTTCTTTGTAATTTTTTTGTAAAGATTTTGTAATAAATAATTTTGTGGTAAAAATATAAATTTATAATTTCTTTTTAAATTTTTTTGTATTGTTTGTTTAATTGTTAAAAATAGTGGAATCCAACCACATAAAAATATTAAAGTAAATAAATTTGAAAATATTTCAAAAATAACTAAAAAAGCATAAATACATTTATAATTATTAACTTCCATTAAATGATAACCTAAAATCTCTGAAAATGTATAATTATTTAATTCTAAATTTAATGGTACTCTTATTCCAAAACAAATTGCAGTTGGTAAAATAAATAATAATTCTTTACGAAATGCTAATGGATCATTAAATGTATAAAATTTTTTAAATTGTTTTAAAAAACTTTTAAAATTTACAAAAATGTCAATCACTATACAACATGTTAAAATTAAAAATATTAAAATAATTAAAACTATTTTTGTATACAATGCAACGTCATCTCCAACACCATTCACATTATAATTTGGAATTAATATTGAAAAATTAATTATAATATATAAACTTGCAATAAATATTATACTAAATAAAAATAATATATATGTTAATCTAGATGTTATAATTCTATGCATTTTAGATATTTTAGAATCTTTATTAATCTATTTATGTTTTGTAAAAAAAATTGTAAAATAATTGTAAAATATCTAAAGAATAATATATACTTACTTTACTATAAATAGATCTCATATAAAAATATCTTAAAAATTGAATTACTAATAAACTTATTGAAATTATATAAAAAGTTGATGATATAATATCTCTAATGAAAAATAAAGAAGAATGAACAATCTCTAAAATATTATAATTTAATGGTATATTTGATGAAATGATAGAAAATATACCAAAAAATGGGACAAATATTCTACTTTTTAATGGTTGTTCTTTACAATAAATTAATAATAAAGGTAATGTAATTAATGCTAAAAAAATAAAAAAATATGAAATTGTGGCAGTTGAGTAAATAAGAGATTTTGTAATTAAATAAGTTGGATCATTTTCACATACTCTATCTGTCTTTACAATATTTTCATTTTCATTCAATTTTGTAATGGAAATTGATTTTTGTAAAGTAGTAGTAAAACCACGTAAAAAAGAAATACTAATTGGTAAATTTTGTAATAAACTATTTTCTTCAAAAATAAAATCATTTGCCACAAATGAAAATATTGTAATTTCCTCTTCCCACGGAATATTTATAAAATCACTTCCATTTAAATCTATCTTTGTAGAAAAGTTATTGTAAGAATGATAACTGTCAATTTTTTCCAAAAATGGAATATACATAGTTCTTGTAGTTCCAAGATTTGTAAAAGTTGTTGAAAAAAGGAATTCTGAAATTTTAAAACCATTTGTTGTATTCAATTGATCTGTATCTAACCAATGATTGTAAACTAAATCCGTTTCGTTTGTTAAATTTACGATCCCGTTAGTATTTACGGTTTTCACTTGATCACTTGACGGTAAATAAAAGAGTTTTATACTAAAAATATTGTAAGGTAACATTGCATAAAATGTAGAATGTTTTAAATAAGGTAAAATCTCATTAAAATCAATATAATTGTCATTGTAATGATTTTCAATGAATTTCAAAAGATTATTTTCTTTTTTTGGTAGTATTCCAACAAAGAAATTAACGTTATCTTCTAATAAATATGGTGTAGTTATCATTAATCTTACTACCTGTATTGCATTAGGATAAGTTGTACAATTTCTGTTATGACATTCCCATAATAAGGAACCGTGTTTATTTTCTAAATTTTCTGATTTATTACCAGGTGTAGTTAATTTTAAATAGTAAAAGATATCTTCCTTGTTGTTATTGTTCTTCTCATTGTCACTACTTGTAAAAGCATTAGTTGTTGAAGTGAAACATGGAAATGCATAGGTTCCGCTTGCATCATAAATTGGAATGGCGTGCACAAAAGCATTATTACTACTAAAATAAGAATATTCATTGTTGGTGTTAATACTACCAAAGAATGAGATGCAATTCGCAAGAAAGAGGCAAGTAACAAGTGAAAGCAGAAACGTCACCCTAGAGACAGCCAGTGACTTGGTCATTCAATTTTTTTAATTGGCAGTTCATTAACAGTGACCCATCATAAAACAATAAAATTATAAAATACAAAAAATTACAATAAAATAATCAAATAGTTAACATTTTAAACAATTTGAATTCCAACTTGATTTGACATTAATTCTCTTTGATCATTAAAAGCTTTCCAAACTTCAAATAAATCTGTAGATTCAAATCTAGAATAAGTATCAATTAAATTCTTTAAAGTTTCAGAATACATTTTATCTAAAATAATTTTCATTTGATTAAAAGAATCTAAATTATTTTCTTCTTTTTGTAAAATATCTAAATGATTAATAAATGATTTTGTTAAAACACCTGGGAAATTTACTTCTAATGAACTACTTGATGATAAATACATTATTTTATAGTTTTTAAATTTTTCTAAAATGTCACTTGTCAATTGTTGTGTAACTTTACAATTTTCTAATAAATCTTTAATACTAAAATAACATGAAAGATTTTCCAAAGAAAATTCTTTTCTAGCAAAATCTTCAAATAGCGGTAAACCAAACTTATCTTTCATAATCTCTTCAATTTCATTTAAATCTTCTTCTTCTTCTTGTTTTTGTTCTTTCTTTCTTTTAATATTTTTAAAAGTAAATAAAAGTGAAATCCCGCCAAAAACTAAAATATAAAAGATATAATAAATTACACTCGTTACAAGTTTTACAATACTTAAAATAAAATCTATTGATAAAGAAGTTGTATTTGTAAAATTTAAAGTATTTTCTTCAGTTAAAAATCCAGTACTTATCATTCCAGAAATGTATGAAATTAATAAAATTGTTAAACAAATAATAAAAAAGAAAGTTTCTAATCTAAAAATTAAAGGATCTTGTTGTATAAAGAATTTTTTAAAGATATTTGATTTTGGTAATTTTAAGTTTTGTAAATTAAATTTCTTTAAAGATTTAATTGTATTATTATTGTTATTATTGTCAACTGTAGAGATGTCATTATTTTGATTGGTTGAGTTTTCTTCTTCTTCTTTTTGTAAACAACCATGATAAATAAAATCAATAATAAAAATTGTAAATGTTAAAATTAAAGTAATTACTAAAATAAAACCCATAAATGCTGACATTATAATTGTATAACTATTTGGAGAAATTAAACTCAAATTTAATTCTAAATCAACAATTCTAATTACTGAAACTGTTACAAAATAACTTAAAACAATAAATAAAATTAATAAAACACATAAAATATAAAATAATTTACTAGTTAAAAACCTTAAAGTTTTTAATCTTTTGTCTTTTTTAAATTCTTCAATTGATTGGATAGTTGATGGCATAAATAAATATAAATTTCTTAATAAATGATAACGTATAACTTGAATTAAAAATGTTAAAACTGTTGTACAGAAACATAAACTTGTTATTGTAACTGAAATATAAATTATAATATTTAATTCTTTTGTAAAAATAGAAGAGTTATATAACATTATAAAATTTACAATATTTTTTATAATATATGTAAATAATGAATCAAATATTATAGTAATCATACCTAAAATAGGAACAATAAATTTAGATTTTAATGGTTGTTTCTTTCTAAATATAATTGTTAAAATTAAAATAATTAAACTTATAATTATAAAACAAGATCCAACAAATATCTCAAAAGACCATAAAATTGTATAATTTGTTTTTTCTTCTTTTGTTAATTTTGAAGTATCCGTAAATTCTTCAAAAGCGGCAAATAATGTTGTATGATTACATTTACAATAAATTGTTGTAAACGTATTGTTTGTTACAATGGAACTTAAAGAACATCCATCAGTTCTCCAAATATCTAAATCTTCATCATAATATTTACATTTATAATTCTTTTCAAAATTTGTTAAATTATTTTTAGATAAATTTTCATTATTAATTGTATATTGTAAAATAATTGGATCCGTTAAATTTTGTAAAGTTACACTATCACCACTGTCATATGTCATTGTAAAAGAAATTACATTTGATACAACATTTGAAATAAATGTTGTACTATTTACACTACTATTCGCAATTGGATTTTCTAAATAACTAATTAACTCCATTCCATAAATATCTTCACTACTAGATGAAGAATTATACATTGAATTAGGTAATTCACTTGGCAAGTTAACGTTATTTAAATCTTCAGCATTCATCATACTTGAATTTAAATTCATTGCATAATCTTTCTTCATTTTGTAATAGAAAGTGTCAGATGTCCATGTTTTCTCTTCTTGTGGATACATACTTCCAGCACATGAAGCAGTTAATTGTTTTATAATTTTAATTATTTTAATATTATTATTATTATTTGAAAATTTTTGTATATTTGTTAAAGTATCTATAATTTTTCTTAAAATGGAAGGATATCTCATTGTAATTGGTAACATTGAATTAAACATTATACCATTATTTAAATTATTTGAATTAGGTAATGTTTCTTTAATATTTGAATTAATTATTGAAATAAATTTTAAAATTGTTCGTTGTAAAACATCTGCGCTATCTCCAACACCTTGCGTTGTAATATTTCTTGTTAATTCTTCAAAAATTAAAGTAATATCATTTATACTTTCTTCATCATCTTTATTTAAATCATTATCTATATAATTTTGTAATTGTTTTAAAACAGTTTTTAATAAATCTAATTTAAATTCTATATTTGGATCTTGTAAAACCCCTCTAGTAACACTTTTTAAAGTATATAAATTAACTAATTTAGTTTTTAATAAATTTAAAATTATATTTGGTTCAATTGAAGCAACAACTACACCTCTATTTAATTGAAAAACTTTTAAAGTACCAAAATTAATATCTTTAACTAACATTAGAATATTTAATTTATAATTATCATTTGTTAATAAATTTAAATTTATAACTTTCCTTACAACCTCAATAGGTACACTACTTGGTAAAATTGCATTTTGTGTAAAATTTTTAGAAAATGGTGTAATTTTCATAACCCTTTCAAAAAGATTTGATAAATTAATTTTTTGTAAATCACCAATATCATCTTTTGTAATTGCAAATGAAATTTCAACGTCAGCTTTCTTTACAGAACCATCTCTAAAAATATTATTAAAATATAAAGCAGAACATGAAAATGTAAATAAATCTAATTGTTTACCAATTGGTGGTGAAACGCTAATTAATGGTAATAATAAACCTCCTATTAAGGATTGCACAGGTTGTATATCAGGTGGTGTACTAAAATAAGATTCTTTTCTATAAATAAATTCATTAAAAGATGTAAAAATTGTAACTGATAATCTCCAAATAAAATTTACATCCATTTTTCTGTCAACTGATAATCCTAAAATACTTTTTTGTAAAGCATTTTGTTTTGGTGGAGTTTGAAAATTATTTTTTTGTAAATATTCATCACTTTCCATCATTGTGACTGGATCAATCTTACTTAATTGCCAAATAAATAAATAAGGATTTTGACCTGGTTTTAATCCATTAATAAATGGCGCGTTAAATTTAGCCGTTACATAAATTGGATTATTTGATGGAATGTAAGGATTATCTGTAATTGGATCAATAATGTCAGCTGCTGGTGGAGGTGGGCTATCATTTATTTGTGAAAGTGTTCTTTTGTAACTGTTAACATCAATGTTTGTTAATGAACTAGCGGTAGTAGCGGCTGTAGGTGGTCTATAATTATGACGTAGTAAATATGGTCTATTAGAAATTAATTCGTTAATGTCACTTGTCATTTCAATATGATTAAAGTTATCTACAGACATTGGTGAAACTATATTTGTATTTGTATTTGAATCATTCTTTGGACCAAAAAATCCTTGTTTTGGATTTGGCATAATAAAATCTACAGATAAATTACTAACATTATTCATATTATATAATTTTTGTAATGTCTCTTCACTTACAATATGTAATTCCAACATTACAATAGGTTTTGGTAAACCAATCAATGATGGCGTAAAAAATATTGGAAATCTAAAAACACCTAATGGAAATAAATTATTTGTTGTATTTAATGGTGAAATATTTACAAAAAATTCTAAAGAAGGAACATTATAATTAGTTGTACAAATAAAATTATTAAATTTATCTAAATTTGAAGATGTAGCAATGGATGTATAATTAAATAATTTTGTAAAATCTAATGGAATACCACATCCTTTAATTGATAAATTACTTAAATATCCAGATGGAAATGTTGAATAGAAAGGTGGTGGTTTAATATTAAATCTAAATTGAAAAGGTCTGTTTCCATTATTTATAAAATAAGTGTTTGTTGTTCTTTGGATTGGTGAGTTATTTGTTAATGTAACTTTAAAGTGATCGTTGGGATCTTCTAATGGTAACTGAAAGGAATAAATAAAGGAAGAAGAAAAGAAGATTAGGATGGTTGTTATTATTATTGTTATTAGTGGTATTGATGACATTGTTGTTGATGCCAGAAATTGTAGTTTTTTGGTGTGTTCTGTCATTTTTTTTGTTTTTGGGAAAGTTTGTAATTTTTCTGACAAGTTTTATTTCTAGTATGTTCAGTGAAAAGTTCATGAAATTTAGAAGGGAATTGTATGGTTGTTTTCTTTATGAATAAATAACGGTATCAGAAATTAAATAAAATTGTTATAAGCCTTGGAGCGGTTCAGGTTGGAAGTGAATTGAATTACTCCAGTTTCAAATTGAGCGACGCAGTTTCAAAAATATATCAATACATATCAATTTTAAAAATTTTTCTTTAGGCGACTCCGAGGATCGAACTCGGGACCCTCAGTTTACAAGACTGATGCACTACCACTGTGCTAAGCCGCCTATGAAATCCATAAAAAAATAAAAAATAAAAAATTAATAACTAAACCAACAAAATATTCTAATTATTAAAAAAAACTCTAAAATTTAACAACTAATTAAATAAAACAAAAACTAATAAATTATTCTAAAGTTAAAAATTATTTTATATCTAAAATAATTAAAATAATTATAAATGATTTTGAAAATAAAAATAAAATAATTAATAAACTATTTAAAAATAAATTAATTATAAATAATAATATGGAATATATATAATATTAATAATTAATTTTTATAAATATATTTATGAATTAATTAAATTATAAATATATAATATAAAATTTTTTTATATTTTTTAAAAAATATTTTTTTTATATTTTCAATTATATTTTTATGTTTAATAATTATTTTAATTATATTTTTTTTGATATTAAAAAATTTATATAAATTTTATATATTATTTAAAGTAATTAAATATTAATTATTTTAAAAAATTATTAAAAAATATTTATATGAATATTTTAATAAAATTAAATATTTAATTTAATTTATAATAGTAATTAATATTTTATTAAAAAAATCATAAATATCTTTATCATTACACATACATTTATTTTAATCATAAAATTTAATTAATTAATTTAAAAAAATAATATATAAATACCATAAAATACATAATAGAAATATATATATTATAAAATTTTTAAAAATGTAAGTTTTTTATTATTATTAATATTTAAAATTTTATATTTATAAAATTTTAAAAGATAATTAAATGAATTAATAATATTTTTAAAAAATTTTATAAATGTTTTAATTTATTTAAATATATTAATAAAAAATTTAATTATAATTACAATAAAAAAAATATTTATAATATTATTATAAAAATAAGATTAATAATGTTATATATTTTATTATTTATTATTAATCAATTAGACTCTATTGAATTATTAAATATATAGAAGTTAATTGTTAATGAAAAATTTTTAAATGAATTTGAAATTTTAATATTTTTATATGAATTGTTTTAGTTAAGAATTTAATTAAAGAATATGTAATAAATTATAGTTTTAGTTTAGATTTTAATATAATGAAAAAGAAATATCTATAGTATTATAACAGTATAATAAATAAAATATTGAAAATACTACTAATTTCATAATTTTACATTTAATAAATAAAAATTTATTTATGATACTTTTTTTTCTTTTGTAAATACTTTTATTCATACAATACACTTCTAATTTTATCTATGAGACATCAACATTCTTAATATCGAAATTGTCTTTTCAGTTAATGTATACTGTTTGTAGAAATATAGAACAAAAAGAATTATGTGTAAATTCTTTATAATTACTTTTATATCAATCAATCTTATCAGGTTTAATTTTATCTCCAATGACTTTAAATTTTGAAGATTTAATTTTAATTGGAATATAATGAGTAAAACTAATATTTTAATTAGTTGTTTACTTTAACAATGAATAATTGGGCCATGTAAAACAGAAAAATAAAGTTAAAAAAGTATTACAAAACAATTTTATTAAGCATTAGTTTCCTCTCCTACTTCTCCTTCTTCTCCATTCTCATCCTCCAATTCAAAATAATTCTCTAAAATTGTTGTTGCCTTTTCAGCAACTTCTCTATTATTATGATATTGAAGTTTTTCCAAATAATCTAAACCTTGAGCTTCCTCAATTAAAGATACAACAGTTTGTAATTCTTCATCACCACCCTTTTCATAACTTCTTAATAAAGAATCAATACCATCTAATGCAACATTAACAATTTTAGCATCTTTACAATCCATAATTTTACAAAGTGGATTAATTGCACCACATTGAACTAAATATTTAGTTTGTGTTAAATTACCACCTTCTAAAGTATTTGCTACAACCCAAGCTGCTTCTTTTTTAACGTCAAATACATCTGTTGATAAAATGTTGATAACTGAAGGGAAAATATTTGCATCAATCACTGCTTGAATTTGAGCTTGATTTCCAGCAACTTTACAAAATTATTTCAATTATTAAAATATAAAATTATTTAAAATAAATAAATTAAAATATTAAAATAAATAAAACATACCAATATTACTAATACACCACATTACTTCTTTTCTAATAGTTTTTTTAGGATGATTAAATAAAACAGGTAATACAGATAATAAATTAACATTAAGTAATGTTTGTGTTTGTAAATCATCACCTGTAGCAATATTTCCAACAGTTCTTAAAGCAGGTGTTTGTATAGCACTTTGATGATGACATAATAATTCAATTAATCTTCTAACAACTCCAGCTTCTACAACAGCTTGAATTCTTTCAGAAGGACCATCACTTAAATAAGATAATGCCCAACAAGCATCAGTTAAGATATCTTCATCACTTTCATAAATTAATGTTGAAAGTAATGGTATTGCTTCTTTTACTAAATGCCATTCTGGAATAGGCTTTCCTCTAAAACCTTTATTTTTTTAATTCATTTATTATTTGAATAATAGTTATTTTATACCCATCAACCAATCAATCAATCATTAATACAAAAAATTAACGAATTGCGAATAATTATTAAATAACTTACAATTACTCAAAGTCCAAGTAGTATCTCTTTTAACACGAAGTGAAGTTTCTTTCTTTAAAATCTCAATTAACACAGGTACAACATTAAAACTTAAAACTAAATCACGTAACGTAGAACTATCACCAGCAATATTACCTATTGCCCAAACAGATTGTTGTCTTAAATCTTCACTTTCACTTTTCATTAAAGGTATAATTTTAGGAATGGCATCTAATGAAACTATTTTAATTAAAAAAATATTATAAAATTTATAAAAATATAAAAAATAATTAAATTGTAAAAATTAAAATTTATAAAAAGAAATTGTAAAAAATAATTAATAAATAAAAAACTTACCAACATAACGAGTATGATCAGAAGTACCTGAAGCAATATTAGTTAATGCCCAACAAGCCTCAAACTGTAAAATATAAATTTGAGTAAGCGTTACCGTAGGTTTCTTTCCTCTTCTACTATCTGAACCATTACTACTATCCAAACTATTACTATTCATTTCAACATTAAAAGAACTAGATCCTTCAATAATAAAATACTTTTCCAATTCCTTTAAATCTAAATATTGAACAAAGAAAGGAACTGCACCAGATTGAATAACTTCATCAATTGGTGGATTTCTTTCAATTGATAATAATCTTCTAAATCTTGTAGTTGCTTCTAAAATAGTATTATAATCATTATATTCTAAATATAAATCTTCAACTAATTTTGGTAAATCTTGTAATTGTTGAGATTTTGGTAAACGTTTTCTTCTTTCATAATATGGTGTAAATACAGTTGAATATTGTTGTGAAGGTTTTAATATTGTTGTTGATGCTGAATTGTTTGTTGTTGTTGATAATTGTTTATAAGAGTTGTTGTTATTCATTTCATTAAATTGATTATCGAAATGAAAAGATGTTGTTGTTTTTAATTTACAAGCTTTACATCTAATAGTAGATAACATGGCATCTCTTTGTTTAACTTTTTCTCTTCTAATTTGTAATTTTTCATTAATTGATATTGTTGTCTTTGATGTTGTTGTTGCGGTAGTTGTTGTTTCATCTGTTGTTGTTGTTGATGACAAATTGATCTCTTCGTTTTTATCCATTTTTTTTTCCCACCAATTTTTATTTTGTTTGTGAAAAACCAATTCAAGAAAATCTTCCAATAAAAAAGTGACTTTTTGTTATTCGTAGCTTGCTTAGAATTTATTGAGATCTCATAAACGTGTAATTTACAACCGGTTTTACAATACCGAAAAATTTAATTGTTGTTTTAAATTTTAAATGAAATACTGTCCGTTATATTTTCGTCATCAATATAAAGGGTTATTGTTAACTATAGGTTTGTTGACATCATTTATTGCATTGTTAACAGAAACAATAGCTGTGGAATGATGTTTTGATTCTAAGACATAAGTTGTTGTCAAACCTTTTCCGTTTACATTAATCTTTCTTTCTTCAAATTTATAACCCAAATCATAAACTCTTTCATAAGTACTTCTGCTTATTTGTATTCTTCCAGGTTAAGAAGTTGATTCCATTCTTGAAGCAACATTAACTGCATCACCCCATAAATCAAAAGCAAATTTCTTCTTTCCAATAACACCCGCAACTACACTGCCAAAATTTAAACCTATCCTTACATTTTACAGTTTAACATTATTATAATCCAATTTAATCCTAAAAATTACATTTAATAATTGATAATCATTTAATGGCTGTAAAGTGACAATACCAGTAAAGGTGATGAAGAAGAAAAAGTACATAATCAAAGACAATATAAATGGATTCTATTATTTCACAAAATTCAGGCTTTGAACAAATGTTACAATTGTCGTGGTAAGAAAGAAATTAACAATTTCAAAACATTTCATCCAAGTCTAAACTACCAATTTTTGTTTCTTTAAAATGTGGCCCAACCCAAACATATTCCATTTTAACTTTCTTTAATTCATTTGACATAAATGTCATTTGTCCTTTCATTTCACTTATTGTTCTTTTCAACTCGTGCACTTCTTTTATTTGATGCTCTGCCTCAACAACCTTCCTTTTCAAATCTTCCATCTCTTTTCTTTGTTTCAAACTTTGTTGATTCTTACACCTCATTGCATGTATCCTTAATCTACTTGCAATTTGTCTAGGTAAATAGTCAAATAATGTTTTCTCGTTATAATTTTTAACGAAAAACCCTTCGTACATGTAATCATGATTTTGACATAAATTTGATAACATTAAAAGAATATCTTTTCTATTTTCTGTTGGGAAAAGATTAAGGTTTTTACAAATACTGTGTAAAGGAGTATTTCCATCGTCATCTTGTTCCATTAAAATTAACGCATCTTCTTTGTCACATTTTGTCATTACACTTTTCAAAAATCCATAATTTCCTGCTTCTCCTAAATAATGTAATACATTCTTATTTTTACTTTTAAATACTTTTATTCCCTTAAGTAAAGATACTGATATATTAATTGATGACGATTCAAAACATTGTAAATTTAATTTTTTAATTAAAGTAAAGAATATTGTTTCTGGAGAATGCTTTGTATTAAATTTGTATTGTGTTATTAAGCGCTCTGCTAATTCAATATTATTAACACTAAAGGCAGCTGACAGTGCATCAATTTCATAACTTAATGTGTTTCCTTCAAATACTTCGTGACGGTAGAATCTTTGGTGTAATAATATTAAATTAGAGTTATAAATTGGTAATAAATATTCAATTATTTCCGTACTATTATTTTCAATTGCTAAAATTAGAGGTGTAGTTTCCATAATTGAATTGTATTTAATTATTTCCTTACAATTTAATTCATGTTTCTTTATAATTTCAATTAAATTATATTTCAAGCAAATAAATAAAACAAAGTTACCATCTGAAGGCGTTACTCCACCACATAGAAAATTATTACAATAATTAATTAACTTTACAAAACAATAGTTGTCCAAATGTTTAATATGCAATAAATATTTCACAAAACACTCTACTAAATCATTTGTTAAATTAATAGATTCCTTTTTTATACCATTCAAATATTTAAATATTTCGATCCCATATCTCTTTAAAAATTCATTTAATTCTTTACAATCTTTCTCTTCATTTATAATCTTTAAAATTCTATTTTTGGCACTTTGTGGAAAATAAAGTAAATCATCTTCCAAAGAAATTAAATAATTCTCCTTAACAAAATTATCAATTTTATATTTTAAATAATCTACATTTGTAAATTGTTTTGGCTTCTTTAGAGCTAAGTTAGTTAATGGATCTCGACCAGCTCTCAATAACCACTGTTCATAAGTTTCCTTTTCATAAATTTGATTATGTTCGTTAATTATTGGTTCAGACATCACCAACAAATTAATGCTGTCTTTAAATTCGTGAGGAATGTTATCTTCCATCTTTTTTGTTTGTTTTTTAATTTGAAAATTTTCTTGTGTTTAATGTTAGTGGTGTATTTTTTTTCTGTGTCTGAGCCGCAAGTGCAGAAAATTGTTTTAAAATCCAGAATTCTATTTGCGCGCAAAAAAGAAACACAGAATGACTTAAAACGAAATGCAACAAACAAAATTCCAATTGATGGCTTAAATCAATAAAACTGCAAAAGATTATTATTGTAAATAGCAAAATCTGTACTATTATTGTAAAATATTACAAATATTATAAAATAAATAAATTAATTAATTAGTAAATAATGTCTTTATATAAACAGAATCTCTCCAAGATTTCCTATGAATTTCATCTGTTGTATCAATTGGAGTATTTTCACCAAATTTCATTTGTTTTTCAGCAAACTTTCTATAAACACCATTTTCAATTTTCAATAATTCATCATGTACACCTTCTTCTTTTAATTCTCCCTTTTCAAGAACATAGATATGATCACAATTCTTTATAGTTGTTAATCTATGAGCTATACAAATACTTGTTCTTCCTTTCATTATTCTATTTAATGATTCTTGAACCATTGCTTCTGATTCTGTATCTAATGCACTTGTGGCTTCATCTAAAAGTAATAAATTTGGATTTTGTAAAACAGCTCTGGCTATGGCTATACGTTGTTTTTGTCCACCACTTAAACTTACACCCTTCTCACTAACCTTTGTATTATAACCATCTGGTAAATCCATAATAAAATTATGTGCATTAGCTTCTTTTGCGGCATCTTCTATTTGTTTTTGTGTAACATTCTCTAAACCAACTGCATAAGCAATATTATGTGCAATTGTTGTACCAAATAGAACTGGTTCTTGTGACACAATTGCAATACTCTTATGTAACCATTTAGGATCAATCTCATTAATATCTACACCATCTAAATATACATTACCACTTGTTGGTTTATAAAACTTTTCAAGTAATCCAATAATTGTAGATTTACCTGAACCTGATGGACCAACGATAGCCACACTTTGTCCTGGAAGAATATTCATTGAAAACTCTTTTAATACAATTGCATTTGGTCTGGAAGGATAAGCAAATGACACCTTTTCAAATTTCACATTTCCTTTTACACCACCCAATACAACTTTTCCTCCAGAGTATGGGATTGCTGGTTTCCTCTTAATGATCTTTAATAAAGAATATGCAGAAGCATTTGCTTTTTGAAAATCAGGTAATACTGTAAAGGCCCTTCCTATACCTAACACTGCATTTAAAGTATAACCATACATTTGATATAAATTGCCAGCTGTCACTTCGCCTGAAATAAATAATTTTGATCCACCATACCAAAAACTTAAAGCACAAGTTCCCCACATTACAAGATTAGTACTTCCAAATAGAGCGCCTTGTGTAAATGCCTTTAAATAACCAAGCTTTATAATTTTAGTTAAATCACTATGAAATTTATCCTTTTCAAAATCTTCACCGCCCATACTTCTGACAGTTCTTACTGCGCTTATAGCTTCAGTTGCTGTACCAAAAGCAATTGCATTTACTTGTATTGTTTTTCTAATTAATAAAACAGTTAACCTCCCAGTAGCAATTAAAAGTCCAGCAATTAATGGAGCTGTCGATAATGTGACAAGTGACAATTTCCATGAAATTCTAAAAGATAAAATTATACCAATTATAGCTTGTACAATATTTTTACATAATTCACTTAACTTAACAGTATAAGCATCTTGTATTGAAGAAACATCTGAAAACATTGGTGAAGTTAAAGCTCCAGTTTTTTTAATATCAAAAAAACCAATTTCTTGTTCAAGTAAATTATCAAAATATTTTTGTTTTAATTTTGATCCAATTCTTTCGTTTGCTAAATATAGAAAGAAATTTGTTAATAAATTTAGGATTAATGAGATGACGGCAACTATGGCGATCCACATGGCTAAATAGTTAATTTGTGTTCTAATTTCTTGTGGTGTTAGTGGTTGACCATTTTCATTACCGACTGAAATAACGTCAACTATTCCACCAATAATAAAAAAGAAAATGATTTGTACAACTCCTTTTGTTATTTAAATTATTTAAATTATTATTTTGAATATTATTTTAAATATTATTTAAAATGTTTTGATGTTATTTTGACGTTTGAAATTAATGTGAGAAATCATTGTTAAACAATGATGATAAATAAAAAAAATACTTACCTATTCCAGAATTACAAATAGATCCAATTAAAATATTTATCCATTGAAATCCAATTAATTTATAAATTGTAAATATAGCAAATTTTCCAAGTTTTGGTTCTCGCGTATCCACCAGTGCATTATTATTTTGTTTCGTCATCTTTTATTATTAAAATTATGTTTATTATAATTATTGAAATTGTTAACAATCTCTATTCTTGTTGTT
>CADWAF010004162.1:0-13262 GCA_902984215.1 Willaertia magna | reverse complement strand
TTTAATCCTTGTACCTTAGGTAAAATATTTTCTTTAAATTCTTTTGCTATTCTTAAATCATCTGGTGAAAATAAATGAATCATTAATTTTGGTCTGTCAGCTAACGATGCAGCAATCCATTGTAAAATAATTTTTAATTGTTTATCTCCTCCAAACACTCCACAACCCCAAAATCCACTAGCAATAGGTAAATGTTCATCGTTATCATTTACTTTCATAAATCCACAATAAGCTTTTTTAACTTCCCTTAATAAATATTGTTTTTCAAATTGTGCTTGTCCAATCCCTGCCAATGCATCCATTGCAATCACTTCATTCTTTCTAATACCATCCTTACTAATAAATTAATTATTTAATTAAATTATAATTTAAATCATTTAAAAACTTACATTGGTTGAGTTTCTTTATAATCTTCAAATGTCATTGAATGTAAATAACCTTTACAATTACTAAATCTATCTATTCCTTTAATTAATAATGTTTCATTATCATTTAAATGTTCACAAATTAAAATGGAAATAAATAATTCAGGCATTTCTGCAAACATTATCTCTTCTTGAGCTACAGCACCTTCTAAAACATGACCACCTATTTTTCTATTAGCAAAATCAACAAATAAATGATTTAAATTATCTTGTAATTTTCCTTCAACAAAATCAATTTCACAAAAATGTTTTTCTTGTTTTATTGTTGATAAATTATTTTGTAAAACCTTTCTTTCTAAAATGACATATAATTCATCCAGTTCAAAATAAGTATATTTTGAAATTTTATTAAAATAATTAATGATAGATTTTAAAAAGGTAGGTGAAGCAACACTTTTAAATAAACCAAAATCTAAATGTGTTAAATTCTTATTTTGTTGTAAACTTGGTTTAAAAAGTAAAGAGAAAAAGGCAGTACTTAATAAACATCTAATTTGTCTTTTTGTAAACTTAATTTTTGATGGTTGACCAATAGATAATATTGTAATTTCATTAGAAATGAATAATTCTGGCATTTCTAAAATCCATCTCATCATTTTATTTAAAGTTGTTTTTAAAAAATAATTTAAATCAATATCTGTATGTTTCTTTTTAAATAAAAATAGAATATTATGAAAATGATAGGAATAATCTAATTCTAAACTAATAAAATTATTTGATATTTCATTTAATAATTGTTTATTAAAAGTAATGAATTCATCAATAGATTGAAATTGATTTTCTTCATTTTGTAATTTGTTTTGAAGTTTTAATGAAATACAATTCCATAACTCTTCATTACTTGTTGGCAAGGCTAATTTCTGCATTTCTTGTTGTTTTTTTTTTGATCTTTGTAAGAGACATTTTTATTCAACTTACAAAATCAAGTTCTTGTTACGGTGAACTTTTACTTTAAAGAAGAGATAACATAAATTGTAGAATTTTATATTTTTTATCTAATTATTATTATTTACATGTTTTTTTAATTTATATTATTGCAAACTAGTTTTTAGAAGATTAATCATCTTCATCTTCCCATTCTTCATCACTATCCTCTTCTTCATCATCACTGTCTTCTTTAAAAGAAAAACTGAACTTGCAAATAGAAGTTTTTTTAGTGTCACCTACTGTTGTAGTGCAAGAAGCTTCAATCGTTAACAATTCTTTCAGATATTCAGGTTGGTCGAAATCGTCTTCAAGTTCGTTTGAACAAACATCATCATTATCATATTCTTCAAATTCTTCTTCGTCTTCTTCACTATCTTCTTCATCTTCCCATTCGTCTTCATCATTTACTACATTCATCATATCTTCCCATTTCCTTTTATCTGAAAATATATCATTTGATTGTTCTTCTTCAGAATTTCCAAAGTATTGTTGTATAACAGAATCCAGTAAGGAATCTTTAGAAATACCTTCGCTCTTTTGATGATGGCTTGAATTAGTGCTACCGGTATCATTAAAGCCTTTAGCTGTATTATTAGTAGTAGGAGTACAGCAAGTACTCCCCTTTTCATCTTCACCATCCGAAATTACGGAGGCTGCACTTTTAGGAAGGACAAATAAGGCCGAAGACTTTTGTACACATCTATTCATTAAATCACCAAAGCCTATTCTACTGGGGAATTCTTCAGGATTAATCGCACTTTGATAAATAAATTCTTCTTGATTTAAAGTAAATTGTTGGAAGCAATAAAGATAACTTGTAGAACAGTTATTTCTACAAGTACAGGGCAGAGATTTAGATTTTAGTTTTGAATGACTTATTGGTAAGCCTTCAATATAATCATATAAAGTAATTAGATATATAGTTTTAAGTAATTTACTTTCCAAACCATATTTATAGGCTTGGATACATTCATATATTTCTATTTGATCTATTGTTTTTAATAGTTTTTGTTCATCTTCTAATATTTCTATTGGATTTCTAGTAACTTTTCCTATGAATTCCAAGGGTCTTCTACTATTGAAGCTTCTATTTTTATTTAATTGTAGAAAGTTACTATAAGATTGAAGAGAACGTTTTACGTGGATTGGTTCTTCATTACCAAACCAGAAGGGTAAATGAAAGTTATCATCATCATCAGTACATAATTTACATCTATTTAAATGAGTGCCATCTACCTTCGGATGATGTAATACTGAGTCTAATGTTGTTATTGTTGTAGAAGTAGTAGTTGTTTCCTTTGAATGGACAACAAACAATTGGTTGTTGTAATGCATCATATTCATCATTTAAAAAGTGGTTGTTGTAGAGAATTTGAAACATGAGCTTGAGGGGTGTGGTGGTATTTTGTTTTCAATTTTAAAATGGCCCAATAACTTGTGTTTTATCTGAAAATTTTCGCTAAATTTAAAAATGGACAATTGATGATTGTAAAAAGAACTTCAAAAAGCACAGACAACCAAAAGATTTCAAAGGCTGTCAGGGTTTTCTCAAGTAAAAAGATGGTTAGATAAATATAGTTCGTTTTATTTGAATTGTTTATTGAATCATATTACTGGTTTAGTCTTAGATTGTTATTTTTATGTCATTCTTAATTTAACTCTTTCTAGTATAGTTTCATAAAAGAAGCAAGTAGAAAAAAACAGTAAATAAACTTTAATGTCCTGTAAAGACTATTCTTACAATATTGTTTTCATCTCTTTTTAATAATGTATGTTCTGCAATTTTCCTACCATCTAGCCCTTCAACATAATAAGATGGTACATTTGTTTTTTCTTGTTGGTGCTTATTATTCTCTTGTTGATTACTAAAAGTGCTTCTGTAAAACTTTTGAACAAACCCTTTTATTGAACTACCATATCTCATTAAGGCAACTTGTTCAAACACTTTTACATTTGTATCTTGTCTATTTTGTAATTGCTCTGATAATTGAGGTACAGAATATTTAACTGGATAGATAATTACTGGATCTTGTAGTTCAACAGCTTTTGCAATTGCTTCATAAACTCCAGTTGAATAATAACGACCTAATACCATATCACGAACATTATTTAATAATGTAATATTCTTATCATCTTTTAATGGTTTTAATAATTTCTATGTGAATATATATTTTAATCAATTATTATTTTTAACAAATGTTTAACACTACTTACACGTTCCTCATCTGTCTCACAATCTTCTAATGTTTTAAAACTTGAATCACCTTCATTATAAAGAATATATCCATTCTTTTTCATTTTCTTTAAAAAACATTCTGACAAAGCACTTGTCAACACAATACGATCCTAATAAAAAATGAATTGTTATCTATTTATAATAACTATAACTTACTGGATCATATCTTTCAAAAAACTTATTAATATATTTTGAACTAGCCTTATGATCAATCTTATTTAAAACATAAAGAGTTGGAAATCTAACTTTTAAAAATAAATCAACACAAGTGTGTAAATCTTCTTCTGACCATTTCTCTAATGGTTTTAAATGTTTTGAAAAGATAATTTCTTCATGATTTAAGTTATTACTACTACTGTTGCTATCTGTTGATTGTTCTAATAAACTTGGCATTTCTTTAGCTAAAGTATCACAAAAGTTTCTAATAAATTTTCTATTACAACCATAACCACTAAGTTGAGTAGAAAACGTTTCGTCAATTGTATTTTCTTTTTTTATTATTTTTTAAATTAAAAAGTTATAAAATTAATAACTTACTGCACGTTTTATGTTTTCTTACAATTGAATCCCAACGTGACCATAAATTATTAAAAATCCAACTGATTGTTTTAAATAGTTTATTATTATTTTGTATATTATTAATACTTACTCATGAATTTCTTTAGTCAACCATTCAATATCTCCAATTGGATCATAACCTTCACAATTTTCACCTTTTTGATTTGTGGTACCCTTAATATATAATTTAATATTAATTAAATGTTTTAACTTACACTGACATCTGCATTTATTAATATAAATATTTTAGTTATTAAATTATTTAACTTACCTAAAACATGAATTAATACTTGAGCATGACGTAAATCATCCAAAAATTTATTTCCAAGACCTTTTTGTAAAGTTTAATAAATATTGTAAAAAGTACAAAAGCTTACCTTTCCCAAGAGATGCCCCAGGAACGAGACCAGCAACATCCATAATATCTACTGGAATATATCTAACACCATTTAAACATTTACCATATGCAGGACTACAATATTGACACATATTAAATTCTGAACAAGGACAAGGTAATTTAGATTTATATAAAGCAACTCCCTATTAATTTTCAAAATATTTAAAATTGTTCAATAAAGATACGTACATGGTTTGGTTCAATTGTTGTAAATGGATAATTTCCAGTCTTTGCATTTGCTTCTGTAACAGAATTAAGAAATGTGGATTTACCTTTACATAAGTTAGTAAGTTGTTTTTAGTGATACTTGCCAGCACTAGGTTTTCCGACAACACCAATTTTAATGAAAGAACTGTTGGTACTCATATTTTTTTTGAAAAAAGAAATTTTTGTAATTGTTTTAATCTCGACTTTGAATAAAACCTCATTCCCCTAATTTACACGCTTAAAAACACTTCTGATGTTTACTTTGTAAAGGTCTACTCGGGTGTGGTAAGCATTTCAGTACATGTCGATAGGGTATGTCTGATTTAACAAATAGAGAAGGTAAGGAATATACACTTTACAACTTTTATTTATAGAGAGAGAGTAATCTATTCATCTTCTGAGATTTCATGGTCTTCGTCTTGTTCTGCACTTTCCACATATTGATATTCATCAGTCTCACCGGATTCTTTTGCGGTTTTATTCATTTCTTCAATATCCTTAGCATTTGGATAAAGTTTATAATGAGGTATTGCTATTTCCACATCTTTTGCTCTAATAGTAATACGCTTAGCAGATTGAGTATAGAGACAAACTCTAAATAAATATTCATCTAGTGTTTTCTTAAAGATTTCTCTGGCAATGTCATAGACTTTACTTGAAACTCTAGTACAACCAGCCTTTGATGCAAGTCTCATAATTGTAGCATCCGATAAGTTAGTGTTACCAGCAGATTTTCTTGATTTCTGTATCTTTTCAATTTTTTCACCTTTGGTCTTCTTTTCTTTCTTTGGTTCTTTTTTAACTTCAGTTTTTGGTTGTTCTTTCTTTGTTGTTGCTTTTTCTTTCTTTGTAGGTTCTTTTTTAACTTTAGAGGAAGAAGCTACCGGCTTAGATGTTTCTTCTTCTTCTTCTTCTTCATCTCTTTTTTCTTGTTTTACAACCTTTTTTACTTTATCACTTTTTCCTTTTGGTGGCATTTTTTATAATTTTTTGAATTTTGTTGACAATATTTTTTGAATTATTTTTTGCTGTTCCTGTACGCGCTGGCATTTTTGGCTTTTGGCTGGACAAAGGCTGATGCAAAATTTTTTAATGTGCAATAATTGATGTTTTGATGTTTTTACTTTGAAATACATATTGGTTCGTGCCTCAGCGTCTCTGTATCAAACGATTCTGTTGTATCAACTGAGGTGTATGGATTTATTTTTCTTTCATTAGGTTTGAATTGACCGAACGAAAATTTTCTTTTGTCGCTATCGATACTACTGCTGACGCTGGTTGTGTCAGACTCTGTATCATAATCACGAGATGTAAATATAACTCTGCTGCTTAATTTTTTTTTAGTAAAATCTGTATTTACGTTGTTGCTTTCAATTGTGGGAGAGGGCATAGGTAGCTTTTTAGAGGCAATTTGTTTAATGAGATTTATGGCAGTTGGATTGCTGTTGTTAGTTATAGGATTTTCCTTTCTTTTTTCTGTTGGTTGTTGTTGAACAATTGTAATTTTACTGTTTGGATTGTTAACTATTCGATTGTTTTTTTTGTTAAGGTGATTATTGACGGGAGGTGAATCTAAATCCTCCAATTCGTCTCCCCTATTAGAAATCAGGGGGTTGGGTATGGATGAAACTTTTTCACTTCGTAGTTTATGTACTATATGATAAAGTAATGGTATAGGTTGGTTATTATCACCGTCTTCGTGATACATTTTCTTAATGTTCAATTCATTAACTAGCAGTTTCCTTTCTATTCTTTCTTCCTGTTGGTTACTTTCTTTTAATAACACCGATTTCGAATATTGAAAATGATTATATTCTAAATATTCCAATATCAACTCATTAATTAAGAACTGAATATCCGAGGGGACAGGCTTAGATTTCTTAAACAAGGGATTTGCTTCTTGATTTTCTTCTTCAAAGGTATTAAATATCTCTGCTCGTAAATTGGCCCTAATTTTATTAAGCACTCCTCTTTTCTCTAAATTCTCTTTCAAAGCATCCTTTAATTGTTCTAAAGACATTTTTATTTTTAAAAAATTTGTAAACTGAACATTAGCGGGAGCGGGAAACTGTTAACAATCAATTCAAATCTTTTCAATTCCCTTCACATCTCTGTAATAATCTGCAAAGACCCAATAATAAAATTGATTATCATTATCTTGGAAGGAAACATCTGAATTAATTGTCAGTTCCCATTCATTATTATCATTTAATGTCAATTCAGAAATACCACAAGTACCTGCTTTCACGTCTTTTTTCTTTTCTTCTGGAAGTAAAGCTTCAATTCCCTTAATTACACCCGCAGCATGACTTACAATAACAACAAACACATCTTCTGAATCATCTTCTTTACAAAAATCAAGAATATTATCTAAGGCTATCTTTGCTCTTTTCTCTAAATCTTCAACTGTTTCTTTTGGATTTTCTTTTATGAAGAAATCGAAACTTGATGGACAGATTGTTGATTTATATAAAACTTTTGGTGGTTGATTATCATTACTTGGAACTAATTGAGTATAAGAGTGGAATAGATATTGACCGAAATGTTCATGTTGAAGTAGTTCTTCCAATCTATGTGGTAATAACTCAGTTGACCATGTTTTTTCTTCACCAAACCATTCAGAAAGACCACCTTCAATATAGAAATCATAAGGTAATGGGAAAGAGGTATCAGTTTTAGAAAGAACATGTTCATCCTTATGCATAATTTCTTGTTTAATTCCTTCCATCATACTAATAGCAGTTTCCTAATTTCCGAAAGATTGTTATATTATTCTATTAATTTAGTGTTCTGTTTTTACTTACTAAACATCTTCTATAAGGAGAAGAAAATATTTTCAAAGATTTGTGTGAATTATCCTTCTTTTTAAGAAATTGTTTTTCAACATAATGTCCCAAATCATGAGCAGATTTAAATCCCCTTTTACTTAAAGAAGGATTATGAATATTATTTTTCGGATCATTAAGCCATTCTTTAAATTCATCTGATGTTTTTATAAAATCTACAATAAACAC
Source organism: Willaertia magna (assembly GCA_902984215.1). Lineage (NCBI taxonomy): Eukaryota > Heterolobosea > Eutetramitea > Acrasida > Naegleriidae > Willaertia > Willaertia magna. The sequence goes on along the minus strand of CADWAF010004162.1, from coordinate 5,498 downwards.
CGAACGGGTTAGATTGAATTTCCAAATCTTTTTCATGATCAACTTACCAATTCTTTCACCATGTCTAACAAAGTAGATTTTTCTTATTGGCATTTTTATTAAGTGATTTTTAATTGTGACAATTTCAAGACAATTACAATATGGTGTTGAATGCTAAAGGAATATATTTTTGTTTGTGTGGATTGTATAAAATAATGTTATGTGAGATATAAAATTAGATGTGTATTTATAAATTATAAAATTAAGGTAAACTAGTGTTTTTAGCTAAAATATTCTATAGTTCTTTTATCGAAAAAGACTGAAATCCAAATATTATTTTTACATTTTTCTACTTCTGGAACCTCCCTTTATTGTTGTGAGTGTCCTTTGATAACTCAAAAAAATATCAGCAACATGCTACCAACTAATAATTCTAATCGATCTTTTTTCGTTGACACTAACAGTGACAACAACGGTCAACTAGGGGGCAGTACAAGAATTATTTCAAAAAGTAAATTACATCCTTTACACAATAAAACTAGAAGACATTCTATTTCAATGTTACCAACGACAAATTATCAAATTAATAGACCTAGGAGGAACAGTGTAATCAAAATAACAACAAAAAGAGAATATTTCAATAGTGATAGCAGTGAGGAGGATAGTTCTCCAGATGGTCCTGTCACTCTTCGTTCAATTTATGACAATAATTCAAATCTTAAAGAATCACTAATTGAAAGCATACTAAAAAGTAATAATGAAAATTATGAGGCTCTACCAATGGATGAAGAAACTATATTTTTCTCAATAGAAGATGAAAAAGAGGAGAATGAAAAACCTGAAGTTCCAAAGAGAAGAAAACTCTCGTTTATGGATGTAGAATTACCAACTAATTTGTAATAAAAAAACTATTTTAATTATTTCTATTTCTTGAAGCAATTATATCTAAGGTCTTACTCTTTGAGATATTCGAATTAGGCACAGCAAATTGTAGTGTTTTACTTCGTGAAATGGATTTACTAGTGTTTGGATGGTTGACTAATGATTTCTCCTTTCTTTTAGGTAGTTTTGTTACTTTTCTTACTTTATATCCTCTAAATACTTTTTGTAAACAAATTGCAGCACTATTTTCAAGTATCTTTTGTACATCAGGAATAATAGTTGTGGCAGGTTTAGGTTTTTGAATACAATCTTCAAGTACTTCTATTATATTCTTTTCATTATTTGGTTTTAATAATAAACATGAATATGGAGTAATATAATTAATTAATATAGATTGTATTAAATCTGAAATGGAAGTATTGGTGAGAGATAAAAATTTACAATCTATTCTTTCCTTTAATAAAAGTTCTAAAATAACATTTCCTAAAGAATAAATATCAAATAAAGGATTAGCATTAGCACCAATAACTTGATCAGATGAATTATAATTTTTGTTAGCAATAAATATTATCTTTTCATCTTTTCTTAAACAATTTGTAAAATCTGAAATTACAATATCTTTAGATTCATTTAATAATAAATTAGATGGAGAAATATTACAATGAACAAAACCACGTTCATGTAAATAAGCTAATCCTTCTAAAGTTTGTAAAAATATTTTCATTAATAAAACAGGACCTAATATTAATTTAGGTTTCTTTTTTAAGAAACATTCTTCTAAATCACCATTTGAACAATATTTTAAAACAATATATTTAAACACATGATCTATATATTGATCATCATCTGTATATTCAAAATCATCAATATATTTAGATATTCTGCAATGATCTAATTGTTTTAATATTTTAATTTCTTTTGTAAATAATTCTTCATTTCCAGGTGAACATTTCTTCATAACTAAATTATTTCTAGTCTTTTCATCTTTAACTAAAATTACAGAACTAGTTGGTCCTCTTTTAACTAATTTTTCACAAAATAAGGATTCTCTCTTTTTCTTTCCTTCAATTAAATATTCAGGTAAATCATTTGTTTGTAATTCTTGTAAAGTTGTACTAACATTAGGATTAAATAAATCTATACGATTAGAATCATCTATTAATGTATCATGTGTTTTTATACAAAAACATGAAAATAATTTATGAAAGAATGATTCATGTTCTGGAAAGTGATGATTTTCATTTGTTGTTTCTGGATTTAATTCTGTTAATCTATTTCTTAATGAAACATTCATTTGTTTATATACAGATCTAGATCTTCTTTTATCAAACATATCATCACCTTCATCTTCATCATCATCGTCATCATCATCAAATGTTAAATTATCATGTCTAGTAGGTATATCTAATGTATGTCTATGTTGTAATTTAATATTGTCACTTATATTATTATCTACAAGATTATTACTTGATGGTGTTGTTAAATGTACATTATATAATGATGGACTATTCCTTATACTTTTAATACCAACTGTAATGCTATTATTATTGTTATTATTGATATTGCTACTACTACTATAATAATAACTGCTATTATTATTATTACTGCTGCTTCCATTTAATAAAGGTGATGTATTTGGAGTATTACTTGTTGAATTAATTCTAGCATTTCCAAAATCATTTAAAATCAAATGATTATGTATACTACTATTTATACTATAAGATTTTCTAATTGATAAATCTTCTTCTTTTAAATCAATTAAATTTAAAACTATTTGATCAATTGTTGGACGTTGATTAATATTTGATGAAATACAATCTTTAATTACTTTTAAAAGTGAAATCATAAATAAATTATTAACTTTATCTTTAAATCTATTAGTTATTGGTTTTAAAACATCTAAATTCCAATTAAAATATTTATTATGTACATTTATATCTTTTAAAATTAAAATCTTTAAAACTAATAAACCAAACATAAAAATATCATTTTCTTTTGAGAATTCAGAATGATGTACAATTTCTGGAGCATAATTATAATCTGTACCTACATGTACAAAATATGAAATACCTATTCCAGGGAATTGTAATATTGCTGTCTTTTGTAAAACATCTTTTTGATTTCCATTAAAATTTTTATTATTAATTAATAAAATACTTGTTGAATTTAAATAATTATGTGTTAAATCACATCTATGTAATTGTTTAATTCCATTTGAAATATCTAAAAATAAAGTTTTTAAAAAATTAAAATTTAATAATAAATCATTATAACTATTATTTAATAATAAATCATTTAATGTTTTAATATTATTATTTAAATAACTATTTATAACATTATTATCTCTACAAATTAAATAATATGATGCATCATATTCTTCTTCATCTTTATATGCTTCATCATATGTTATTACATTTGGCATTAATTTATTATTATCCATCATCTTTTTAAATAATTTACCTGTTTGTAATAATGTGCCATGATGTACAAATACAATTACTTGTTGTTTATTTACTACTGTTGTATTATTATTAGTTGTAGATTTATTACCTTGTTGTTCTAAATAGGAAAATACTTGTATAATATCATGTTGATAAAGTAATTTTGGTTCAGAAAAGTTTTCTTTAAAACTATCAAAGGAAAGTAATTTATTAGTTGATGAATTTACTTCATTCATTTTCAATTATTTAAATAATTATGTTATTATTTGAAAGTGTTTGTTTTTTTTTGTTTTTAGAATTGAAAGAATAGATTTAGGTACCTATTGCTAGTAGTATAATTTTGATGAATGAAAACGATGGAATTTATATGTAATTTGAAAATTACTAAATATTGGTGATAGTTGGTTGAAAATGGAAAGTGGATAGGAGATGGTTCAAATGTTAGATAGAAAAGTATATTTATAGGAAATGGATAAGAAGAAGTTGTTTTTCTTTCTTTCTTTTCAGTTATTAAAAGTTAATTACTATCAAATAACTAATGTTTTGGCCAAGTATTATTAGAAGAGCGATTAACACTAGAAAAAAGCGGGTTGCTTTTAAAGAGGGTGGCCTTTTAGTTTTATGGAGCGTTTTATTTTTTTTTTAATTTTTTTGTAATTTTATTTTAGACCATTATAGGCTTAAAAAGGAGAACTTGCCATTTCCTTTCTTTCAAAAAACAGCGCAATTCAGTCTTTAAGTTTTGGTGAGATGTGTTGAAAGAAAGCCATTTAGTAACTATTTATTATTTGTTGATGTAACCATTTGTTGGCCATTTTGTTATTTAAGTCTATTGTATGAGACATTTATTTTTTTGTCTATTTTTCTCCATCTCTACAATAACTCTTCTAACGAACTCTTCCCAGTTGACTGCGTCAATAAAATTTGTCATTCTATGACTTTTGTCAAATACATCAATTACTTCTTGTTCAAATTCTTTAAATTTCTCTGTACAAGAATTATTAAATTGTAAACAATCTAAAATAAAACATTTTGGTGTATAAATACTTCCATTAAATTGTTCAGATAAATATCTATTAATTTTATCTAAATATATTTGTTTTGTATTTTCATCTAACTTTTCTTTTGAATAAACTAATTTCTGTAAATTTGTAGATGAAGATGAAAATATCCTTTTCATTGGTGAAATAGATGATTTTTTCTCTTCTTCCTCACCTATTGGAGAGAAATCATTTGCACAAAGACAGATTGCAACTTGTGATAAATCTACAAAGTTCTTTTTCTCTAAAATTAATTCAATTAGTTCAGTTACGTGTTTAAATGTTTTTTCAAATCTTTGTAAATTAAACATTAATAGAAATACATCAAAATGTAAAATATTATATTTTAAAAACAAAGAATTAATACCTTCTTGTCCAGCATCATCAATTAAATCAATTTCATATGTATTTGTACCAACTTTAATTAAACTATCATCATTTACTAAGTATTTAAGATTAATTTTTAATACTTACTCTTTTTCATAATTAGGTTCAAAAAACTCTGAATAATTTCTGTGTAAAAACTTCATAACAAACGTTGATTTCCCAACTTTATTTGAACCCATCACTAAAGTTTTAATTTTCTTATAATTATCTACAAATTTTAAATCATCATTAAAAATAGTAGAATGATGTACACCAACTGGAATATCAAAAGAAGATCTATTTTTTAATTTATTTTCATCTTCTATATTACCAAATGGGTTATCTAAACTCATTGAACGATAATGTTTCTTTCTTTTCTTTAAGGGATCTATCTCTGTTTTTAATGCCTCTTTATTTTCTTTATTGTTATGGTTGTCATCTAATAAATTCATACTTTTATTTAACATTTCATTATTTGTATTCTTATCAGTGTTATTTATTGATTTATTATTTATAAAGATTTTTGTAAAGAATTGATTTCTTTTCTTTTTCCATTCATGTATGATGTTTGCATACAAGCTTTTAAAATTTGATTGATAATTAAAATTATCAATTTTAAAATATTTATTAAATCTTTTTTCTAAAATTAATTTAAATAAATAATTATCAAAATTTTGTAAAATTGTAAAATAAAATTCTTTACAAACTAATTCAATTTCAAAATAATTATTTTCCTTAATAAACTTAAATAAATTAAAATAATTAAAATTATTTATCTTTTTATAAATTG